>LPNX010805529.1:69727-136496 GCA_001517045.1 Pseudotsuga menziesii
CTTTCAAGTCTAAATCATCGAGGAAGTTGCCAGAATTTACAGTAGTTCTACGGAAATCAGCGGTTACCACAGGTTACAGGATTGTAAGTTGCACTCCAACCCTCTTCATCCTGCAGAATATGGGTAACACTCCAATGAAAGGACTCTAGTTTTTTCACATCATGCTTCCAGAAAGCATAATTAAAAGGACAGATGCAATTATTTAATTAAGTTATAGACACCTTACATTGATCAGTTCATATTTAGTAGCCAATGGAAACCTTTGAGATTGTTTTGGAGCTATTCTGTAACCAAATATGATTGCTTCTTGATGGAACAGAGTGTTCTGCTTTTTCGTGTTTTGTGCCAGTATGGTGAAGAAATCCAAGAGAGTTTAACTATTTGACAAGATTCTTCTATCTTTATCTCAAAATGTATGGGTCCTTTGGTTAATTCAAAAGTTATTAGCCTTTGAAGGTACACTCATGCATGCATTCATTTCCTAAAATGTATCTACAGTTCTTTATCAAGCAAACAGAGGTTTCATTGCGTTCGGAGCCTCTTTGCAACGTTGGCATACTTTATTACGGCCAGATCATTATGTGGAATGCATAGGTCCCCAAGGTCTATCTGCTCTATCGTTAGAGAAATTGTAGCTCATAGTTTTTTGAATCAAGTTAGTTCTCTCTAATATCATCTTTTTTCTTGGAACAAATGATACCTTTATTATCTAGTGGATCCTGGACAAGCAATGTTTTATCGTTTCGGAGACTTTATCCACAGAAATATCTACATTTCATGGAATTAGCATCCACAAGAGGCAAACTGATATTTGAAATTTTCATTGTTGATGAAAATGAATTCTATCTCAAGGACTTCCTTAGATGCTTAGTGTTGGGTTAGCTTAAAACTGCTCGGTTCTAGCTCAGCTGTCTCAGTTTTCATCTTTCCTGCCTCACTGCTGAATCTTTTGTGAAAATGGCGTATTTCACAAGTTTCAAAGCTATTGGGATATCATTTAGCTTCATATAGGTCTCTACATAATAGCTAACATCTCCACCTTCCCTACTAAGTTTGTATGTACTAATTTAGGGTTGTGTCCAGTTTTAATGTCTACCCATTCCATTTTGAGTCCTTTTGCTACATTGAACTTGAAATATTATTCGAGGTATGCTCTTTAGCTTCTTTGAATGATTGAATGAATTTTCCATTTTGATCTTTCATGTTTCTTCTCTAGTCTATTCTCACTATGCCACTTTTCTTTGCTACATCGAAACTCCAAGAATATTGATCTCCACATAGAAGCTCTCCAATATTTAGCCAAAGGGAGTCACAAATTGCTAATTCCTTTGCCATTTAAATTCTAAAGCATATCCAAAACATTTCCAAATAGAGCTTTTCGTTCCTAAAATTATTGTTCCTGTAAAACAAGATTTCTCTATAAAGAGTTATCGATCATTGTTTCAATAGTCAATTGTAGCAATCTGAACTTTGAAGTATCACACATGGTTGAGAATTCTTGGTCAAGAAATTGAGGAGATTCACAATGATCCATTCAGTGCTTGGCCGCCTAGTAGCCCCAACAACAATAACTTTTATACTTGTTCATGAAGTCCCTACTTCTGAACATGCACATAAGAATTTTCATCTTAGATTTGCACAACAGGTAGATGGACAATATCTCAAATCTTTGAAGCTTGTTCTTAGTTGGGTTTCTAACTACTAGGAGTTTTCTATGCAGCATATACCAAGCAAGGAATTGGGATTTAAACCCTTTGGTGACTTTTACAGAATGTTTCATTTGCTTTGGCATTGCTCAGAATGCAAAGATATTGTTTGTCAGCTTTGAACATTATTTCCATAAGAGTTGATATAGTAACTTTTAGAACAATGCACTAGACAAACACTAGGTGCCTACGTTTGGAACCCCTCCCCCCAAAAAAAGAAGAGAAAAGGAAGGATTGAACAAGAAAAGTTGTAAAACAATACAAAACAACAAAATTTAGGCAAGAAACAACTTGTAAAATAGATAGAGGAGACATGACTACCCACCTAAAATGACATTAGTAGTAGTTTTCTGAAAAAGCTTGAATACCACCAAGCATGCTCAAATACAACAAGTGTATGGGTTTATGGATACCCAACATAGATGCAACCTAAGAGAGAAAATATTAGAAGGAAGCTCAAAGATAATATGAAAGTGGGATTATAAATACCCAACTCCTCATAAAGAGTGCTTGTGGCCAAAGTATAGAATATAGATAAGTGAAATACAAGTGAGAGTTGTTGTGGGGATAACCAACTTGAAAAGGTGGTTGATCATAATCAAAATAAAGAAGTGAGTGAGCAATGAGCACCCATCTCAATATAAGGTTGATCTTAATGCTTAACAAATCCCCCGAAGATGGACCCAAGTCTAGGAAGAGAAAGAATTGGATAGCACCTCCCCCTTGTAATGATGAATGCGATCCTTCTAAAGATAGATGCTCCTCAAAATGCCATAATACCAATACCAACATGGTTCCATAAATGGGAAAAGGAGGTCTCTAGCTAAGATATAAAAGGAGCCATTGAAGTGTGTTGCATGTAGGATGTCCCATAAGGACAAATATCATAGTGTGAAAGATAGAGATCCATACAACCAACTTGATCCAATGAATTAAGCTAAGAATCTTCTATAGTATCATCAATAGATTAGAGTGGGGAAGATCTGGCAAATATATCAAATGAGGTGAAAGAGGTATCCCTTTGCAAACAAATGACCACATGGTTAGTAGAGTCATTATGAATCACTACCAAAAGTTGAGGAGAAGGCCTCAAATCACAAATGCAATATCCAATATAAAATAACCATCTTTTGATTTGGTACAACTTGATCTGCAAAGTACACTGCTATATATGTGTTTAGGTAACAATCCAGTTATCAAAATAAAGCCTCCTTGAAGATGTCAAGATAACTCAATAAAATGTTCAAGAAAGGTTTTGAAAACCTACAATAGAGATGATCTAGAAACCCTAGTTTTTCATCCCTCGAGCCAAATGCCTCTAATCTATAGTGTACTAGATCAACTAAATAGTCTAAAAATTCCTATCGCCAAGCAATCTTATAGATATAATACGAGAGGTGGACCCTCCCAAGAGACCCTAAAAATAATTTATGTCTCTCAGTTTTGAAATGATAATGGCACTGATAAAGGTCTTTAGAAAATACCCTAAAGCTATGTTGCGTGGGAGCGCCCCCCACCCCCTCGCCCACCCCCTCGCTCCCGCTCCTGAAGCTCGCTCCCAAAACGCTCCCATTTTTTAGAGCACGATCCCAAGGCGCTCCCAACGTGCACCCTTCCTTTCCTATACTAAAAAATCTCCTATACTAGGTTGATCATTTGATGACAATGTTATGGTACCTCCCTTCTTTGCCAAGCTTCTACAAAAGTTTTTATGGTTGATCATTTGATGATAATGTTATAAGTTACAACTAATAGATGATTGATGTTATATGGTTTGATCCAAGTATTCTATAGCTTATTCAACATCCTACATGTTTTTTAGATACAAATCCATCAAAATATATTAAAATATATACTATACAAAATATGCTACCAGAATGCTCTCAAAACGAGAGCTTTTGAAAATTTCTCTTTTCGCTACGTTCTTGCTCCCCACTCCTTGCTCTTGCTTCCCGCTCCCAACAGCATAGCCCTAAAGAATAGGAGAAAACTACATAATACCAACATTGTTCTTAAAAAAAAAAAGAAATTTTGATTAAAACAAATATAAAGATAGGATGCGATTCCTTAAGAGAGTAGTGATTTGCAAAGTAAATCTCTCAAATTCACTAGAAAAGCCAAAAATCATGAAAAAGAGGAGGGTGTTGGTGGTGAAGAAGGTAAAAACCCTAAAAAGAAGCCATTGTTCTAAAACTGTGCTAAAAACCCAAGTTTCAAACTTATCCTGCCCTAAAACTAAAATATCTGGGTTGAAAAAGGAAAAAGAGGAGAGCATTGCTCTAAAAGGAGAAAAATATGCAAGAAAATCCCCTTAACTCCACTGGAAAGACCAAAAAAATACCTAGGAAGGAGGGCACTAATAAAAAAATCCCTAGAAATTTGTTGATGCCCCAAAAAGTTTTTAAACCCTAGTTTCAACCCTAAAAACAACATTGGATAGGGAAAGAAGAGTCAGAATGGCTCTATACCATGTTGAAACCATAAATCTATAGTGAAAACTTCAACAAACCCTAATCTTGCCAATTAGAATACTTTATATTTAATATTTATAACAACACTAATCAGGAGTAGATCATGTCAATAGGAGTGACCGAGAGAGAGAGGGAGAGAGGGAGGGAGAGAGAGAGTGACACATGAACAAAATAAATCAGGTGGTCATAGGCTAAATAATCATTCCTATAGGCTAAAGAGTCAATCACAAGATCAATACAAGATGATGTGACAAATGAGGCATGAGTTGTGTATTTATGCACAACTGATGAGTTGGGGTGTCTCCCTCCACGTGGGGGCTACAGGCCCACATAAATGGTTAAGCCGAACTTAGTCACCTAAAGCAATATAAAATAAAGTTGACTAGGTCAGCACTTAATCCATAACATAGTGATACAATTAATGAGGGTGCTTAGCCATAAATGATCATATGTGAAGATTACTATCATTCCAACAGATCTTAGAAGTTAGAAGCCTCAATAGATACAATTCTTCTCAAAGAAAAAAAGTACAATGCAACATAGTTTGCAGGGAATATGTGTGAAAAAATGCCAACGACACATTAGTGGCCAACTCAATGACCACCAAGGGTGATAACTTTTTATTCAAGGGTCAAACTGACGTACTCTTTTCAAAGGTGATTAAAACCTTAACTTATGGCCCAAGTTACCATTATGGGGTATTTTGGCTTCTATGTAACTAATTAATCCTATACACACTAATGATCTATTTTAGGCCTAATTTTTTAATATAATTGGACTTCTACAAAATATCAAAGGATTAAATACTAAAACATCATTGCAAAACTAAGGGCTAACAACAAAATAGCTCACAAACACAGATTTACTTGAATAGAAAAAGATGTATTTGGGGACACAACACCCAATCCCACTTTCTTCATTTTGTTAGAGTCTAATGATGATGAATCTCACTTTGTTTGTTGTCCTTGCTTAGTAAACATGATTATTTGTTAGCTGCATGCAACTTTGATATTTGGAGAACACCACACTTGCTTGATTTTTGTGGAAGATTGAAGTCCATATTTGTAAAACAAATTCACACACATCTACACATGTTTTATTTAATGATTTTGTGGATGGCAATGCACTAGTGTACTATGTTTGGTGACTTCATTACATGTCACCTAAACCAACATTGAACATATAACCAAAAACTTATTTACAATCATCAACACAACCAACCCAACTTGAATTAGTAAATACTAAAATCCATGACATGCATCACCATTGGAAGTGTCCTCAATGCCAGAGTTCAAATTCACTTCGTTATATTTTTGCACCAAGAGTAACGAGGTGCTCAACCCAGTATGGGGGAGATGTTGTCACATAATGTAACATAATGCGTAACGTTATGTAAAATTAAAAAAATTAAAAGTAATTAAAAAAATTCATGTTGGCTTCATGTTTAAGATGGATTTATGTTGGTAGTATTCTTTTAACTAAAGGGTGCATAGAGTTTACTAACTCACAAAATACACAAAAAAATAGCACAGAGACACACAGTGGGAACAAACTCTTATCTTCTTATGTTTCTCCATCTACATGAGAATACAAATACATATATTTATATATAGACTGAAACAATTTGACGGTGACTAGAATTTCTCATCAGGCTGAAATTATTACAAACATGATGACTAATGCATCGGAAATATGAACTCGGATTGCCAATTGGGATCCACAACGGCATTTCAAAGAACACCAAAAACTTGCCACATGTCATAATGCGATTGACTATCAGACCTTTCTTATCGACCTTTTCAAACTGTGCCTCATTGCACAACTCTGACGCAAGACTCCGTGATCCTGACTCGTGTCCACATCCAAGCTACGATGCTCAAACATCGAAATTTTTACGTGCATCCTTATCGGGGTTTACACGTTGGGTCTTTCTTTCCGTGACGCTTTAAACAAACTCTGGCAGTCAAGCTTTGATACATTGACACAGGTATCGTCAGACCTCTCCATTAGACTTGCATAACCGACGCACTTCCACCAACTTCGATATGCCAATCGAATTGTTGACACATGTCCTTTTGGGCCTCCACAATGCAACATTCTTTCTCAAATCCGATGTCGTACCTGCCACTTGTCACATTTTTGGGGTTAACTGTCAGACCTCCAAACTAACACAGTTTTCAAACTCCCTTTGCTGACCCTTGACGTCCAATAAGCTTCTTCCATGTGTTAACATCCGACTTGTTGTCACGCCAAATTCATTAGGGCTCCTCTTCAGCACACCTGTTGACACCTTTGATGCACAATGTTGATGACCTCTTGGCTGCAACTATGTGTTAACTCTCGATTCATTGTTGGTTGATTTCATCAGGGATCTCCGCATGCTTCTCAACCCTTAGTTGATTTTTTCTTGAAACGTCTCCTGCGGGATTTTTGGTGCGATTCCAACGATGACATTTAACTTAATATGTGAACAAAATAAATACAGATCACAACACCATTACAACTGAATTCAATTTGAATTCAATACCATTTCAATGCAAGTAAATACCTTCATAATGTTGATTGTTTTGAGCAACATTGAGAGCCATTCTCTTAGGAAAATGGGGACACCTGGTCCGGGACCACGGTGTAGACTCAACCCAATGTTGAGTGACCATTTTGTTGAATGGTAGATATTTGGTCCTTGACCATGATATGGACCCTGCTCTTCCCTGTCTAGACTCAACCCAGTGTTCAGTGACCATTCTATTGAATGGTAGACATCTGGTCCGGGACCACGATGTGGACCAATCTAGTATAGGTAGACTCAACTTAGTTCTGAGTAGCCATTCTCTTGGAGAATGGAGGCGCTTGGTCTGTTACCAAGTATTTGACCTAGGGTCAAATTATGCAGCCCATGGCTGAGGCACCTGGTCTGTTACTAGGAAGGCACTCTAAGCCCTAGACTCGGTCTAGGCATGTGTGACACTTTGACCCTTGATTTATGGGCTTTGTGTACTTCTCCAAGGCTTAAATACCCTTGGTTAAGTTACTCTAGTACCTAATCTTGGTGTCACACAGAGTGTGGGATAAAAGCATTAGTAACTCTCTTGGTTTATGATGATGTACTTTGAATGGAATAAAAAAGACCATAGGTAATGACCATAGGGGCACTTGAAAAAAGGCTAAAGCAATAGTAAAAAATACATGAGGATTTTTGGACCACAGGAAAAGGGACCACAGGTTAAAGTCAAAGTTACATGAGGACTTTTGGTAAAAGTAAAAAATACATAAAGAACCTTTTAGACTACTAAAAGGTAAAATGGTAAAAGTGAAATTAGGAAAGAGTAAAATATTATTATTTTGTTCTTCCTAATTTTGGTCCACTTATAGGTGACTGAAGGTTATAAAAGAAGATCAAGTCATTTCATTATCACACATTCACTTTGCTCACACAGGTACTGCTGCTTCTGAAGATCTCTTAGCAAAACCCTCAGCTAGGGTTTCTCCATTTTTGTCTTAGGGTTTGGTAAACCATCATCTTTAGTAGTCACATTCAGTTCCAGATCTCGGGCAGCTGCATCCTTCATCCCGGGAAGGCTCGACAACCTTCTTTTCTCTTCTTGGGCAGCTGGGGTTTCTTCTCGGGCAGCCTTTTTCTTCCTCGGGTAGCCCTGCTAGCCTTACAGCAGGCCCCGAGAGTACATCTTGGCACCCACAGCAAGGCTCGAGAGCTACCACAGAGTTTCGGGCAGCTAGCTGCAACCACGGGCTGCTCATAGCAGACCCAGAGGGCTTCTGGGCAGGCCTTAAGGCCTCGGCCCAACAAACAAGGGTTCTTCCCTAGCTCTGGGATGCCCATACCAAACTCCGGGAAGTCTGGGCAGTGTAGATCTACCATTCGGGCAGAAGAAGAAGTGAACAACAGTCTTGGGCAAAGCAGAAAACAGATGGGTAGGCACAGACAGAGATCTGGGCAGGGAAAAATAAATTTCGGGCAGTCTGTAAAATTTTGGGCAACCTCACTTAAATTTTGGGTAGACATTTTCAGGACTTCGGGCAAGCCTGATCAGTTTGGGCAGACTGTTTTTGGGCAGTCTTGATCATTTTTGGGTAGATCTGGAAATTTGACTAACTAGGGTTTGAAACCCTTAGTTTGTTTTTTGCTGAGAAAATTTTATTTGACAAATTGTAAACTGTGGTTTGACCCTGATTAGGGTTTGAGGAAATTTTTGAAGAATTTCCTAAGTCATCTCATTTACGAGATGAGCTACTAATGCTTTTTGGGATTTTTATCCTTTGAAGGTTTCCCACTGAAAAATCTTGTGTTCATGTGTCCATTGTGTTGATGTGATTTTTACTGCACTTGCCATTTGTTTTTAAAGTTAGTCTGCAAATTTTTAAGTATTCATGCTAATGCTAAAATTCAACATGGTATCAAAGCTTAGCATGTGAAAACACAGTAAAGGGACACTGTTGTTGTTTTACTAGACCTTGGGACAAGATTTGCAGATTTAAATTTTGACTAAGTTGCAGAGATGGTTGTATATGCTTTCAAACTGGAAGAGAAGCTTTATGGTTCAACCAACTTCAACTCCTGGAAGGCCAGGTTATCAACCACTCTAGATGAAAATGACTTGGATGACATTGTTTTTAATGACATAGAAGAGCCAACTACAAATGCTGGTAGGCTTGCTTACAAGAGGAAGAAAGGTAAGGCTAGAAGAATCATCTATGATTCTGTCAGAGAGTCAGTGATGCCCAACATCACATCTTTGAAGACTGCTAAAGATCTTTGATACTTTGGTCAACCTATATGAAAAGAAGGCTCCCAGTCAGAAGAGTCTTGAAGAAGAGGCTATGAACTTTGAAGCTGAACAAAGATGAAAGCATTGGTTCCTTCTTCACGAAGATTGCACAGGTAAGATATCAACTCATTGCTATTGGTATTACTGTTGATGATGATGACCTTGTGCAAATAGTGGTTGATGGTCTCCCAAGCTCTTGGGAAACCTTCATGGCATCCGTCAGTGGACAAGAGAATCAACCAACCTTTGAAAGGCTTTGGCATGATTGCATAGAAGAAGAAGGAAGGACCTCTGGCAAGGTAATCAAGGAAGACAACCTTGCACTTGCAGCAAAGACAGAAGTTCAAGAAGCCTTTCCCTAAGAAAAAGAAGGGAAAGAAACCTCAGGGTAAGTTTTCTGACATGTCAAAAGTGGAATGTTATAGTTTCCACGAGTTTGGACATTTTGCTAGAGACTGCAGGAAGAACAAGAAGAAACCCAAGCGAAGGTTTCAAGCATCTGTTGCAGAAGTAGAGGAAGAAGAAGATGAAGAACCAAAGAAGAAGAAGAAACCCAAGGCTAACAAAATTGAAGAACCTAAAAGAGAGAACTACTTGATTTCTGTTCTAACTAGTTCTTTCTCAGATTGTTCCACTTCTTGGTTGGTGGACAGTGGTGCCTCCAAGCACATGAAAGGTAATCATGGAGCTCTCACCAGTTACAGAAAGAAGAAGTTCACCACTTAGGTGGAACTTGGAGATGACTCCACCTACAGGATTGAAGGAGTTGGCTCAACTTCACTTCAACTTGACTCAGGTACGGTTCTTCATATTGATGATATTCTTTATATTCCTGGTTTAAAGAAGAATCTTTTATCTGTTGCTGGTTTAGAAGACAAAGGTTATAGAGTCCTCTTCATGGGCAAAAGACACAGATCTAAACTCAGCAGTACAAATTGGGGTTTGACAGAGAGGCCTCTACAAGGCTTACAGGGATTCCACTCATGCTTTGGTACATCACACAGTTGATCCATGTGAACTTTGGCATAGAAGGTTTGGACACCTTCACTACACAACTCTCCCAGGATTGCAGAAGATGGTCATAGGTATGCCAAAAGTTTCTCCAAAACATGAAGGAATATGCAAAGGATGTGCTCTAGGTAAGAACACTAAGAAATCCTTTCCCAGAAGCAAGAATAGGTCTAAAGGCATTTGGTTCAATTCATTCTAACATTTGTGGGCCTATGTCTTCACCCTCCTCAAGTGGGTGTTTATATTATGTCTTGTTTATTGATGATTACTCTTGGAAAGTCATGGATTTACTTCCTCAAGGTCAAGAGTGAAACCTTTGATAGGTTTAAAGAGTTCAAGGTATTGATTGAAAATCAGACCAGCAGACACATCCGTATCTTGAGATCAGATAATAGAGGTGAGTATGAATCTAATGAGTTTGATGATTTTTGTCGAGAAGGAGGAATCAAGAAAGAGTTGATAGTGCCTTACAACCCTTAGCATAATGGGGTTGTAGAAAGGAAGAATAAAACGATCTGTGAGGTTGTTAAAGCCATGATCATTGATCTAGATCTTCCTTTGTCTTTGTAGGATGAAGCTACAGGAACTGCTGTGTACATCTAGAACAGAAGCCCACATGCTATCTTGGGGGAGAAGACTCCAAAAGAAGTCTTCACCAAGAAGAAACCTGGAGTTGATCACATGAGGATATTTGGTACCCCTGTGTATGTTCATGTGCCAAAAGAGAAGAGGGCCAAGCTAGAGCCCTCCGATAAGAAAGGTATATCTGTTGGGTACAGTGATTGCTCGAAGGCTTATCGAGTATATATATTGGGACAAAGGCACATTGAGGTCAGCAGAGATGTGATCTTCCATGAAGAAGCTGTGTTTCGTAAAACACTAGAGCTTTCATCGGAAGATGCAGTTGCTCCACTTGAGTTCCTAGATTCAGAAATTCAAAGGGAAGAAGAGGAATTTGAAGAACAAATTCCATACGTACCCGAGAACACTGAAAGTCCACTAAAAGAACTACTTGAAGTTCCTCCTTCCAAAAGGAGACCTGCTTGGTATTGATAGACGATGCAAGAAGGAGAGAAGCATAAAGCTCCTCCCGGTACTTTCAGAGAAAGCATAAGACCACGAAAGTACTCCGGCCTTATGAGTCAGCTTATCAATTTAGAACCTTCATCATACGAAGAAGCAACAAGTAAACGGATTTCACTACTTACCCGACCATTTGCACCGATCGGACAACCTGGCTCGCGTGAGCGGTCATATCCGACCTTGCCGGTCGTCCGATCGGTGCAAATGGTTGGGTAAGTAGGTTACTCCCAAGTAAACAGGTATGGTTTGATTCCATGATTGAAGAGTATAAGTCAATCATGAAGAATGATGTTTGGGAACTTGTTCGTAGACCAACAGGAAAGTCAGTTGTGACTTCCAAATGGATTTATAAGATCAAGCATGCTGCAGATGGCAGTGTGGAGAGGTATAAAGCCATGTTTGTTGCTTGTGGCTTCACTTAGAAAGAAGGCATTGACTATGACGAGACATTTGCTCCTGTTTCCAGGTATACTACCATTAGAACCATCATTTCACTTTCTGCAGTATTTAGATGGAAGTTACATTAGATGGATGTAAAGACAACCTTTCTCAATGGAAAGATTGAGGAAGAAGTTTATATTGAACAACCTGAAGGCTTTGTGACTCATGGGAAGAAGACCCATGTATGTAAGCTGAAGAAAGCCTTGTATGGACTGAAACAGGATCCGAGAGTTTGGTATGCCAGGATGGATGGATTTTTTCATAGCTTGGGGTTTTCCAAAAGTACAGCTGATTCTAACTTGTACTTTAAGGTTGTTCATAATAATGTCTTGATACTTGTTCTATATGTAGATGACTTGTTTCTTACAGGTGACGAACAATTGATAGACCAGTGTAAGAGGGAGCTTACCTCTGAATTCGAGATGAAAGATCTCGAATTGATGCATTACTTCCTTGGCTTAGAAGTTTGGAAAAACCCAGGTGAGATCTTCCTGACTCAAGGAAAGTATGCAATGGATATCTTGCAGAGATTTGGGATGCAGGATTGCAAGTCCATGAGCGTACCAACTTGACAAAGTTGCAGGACTCGGCCTCTAGTTCACAGAGTGTGGACTCTACTCTATATAGATAGCTCATCGGTTGCCTGATGTATCTCGTGCATATGAGACCAGACATTAGTTACACAGTGAATGCACCGTGTCAGTTCATGTCTGATCCGAAGCACATACACTTGGTAGCTGCCAAACATGTACTCAGATATGTGCGAGGTACGATCTCTTATGGGCTTAGGTATACTTCCAGTAGTGGAGTATTGTTATATGGATATACATACTTAGATTGGGATGGCAGTGCAGTTGACTAGAAAAGTACCTCTAATTATTGCTTCAGTATGGGATCAACAATGATCTCTTGGTCCAGTAGGAAGCAGGGTTCCATAGCTCAGAGTACAGCTGAGGCAGAATATATTGCTGCAAGTGATTCCTGCAAGGAAGCAGTTTGGCTCAAAAAATTGATATTTGATCTGTTTGGTGGAAAGATTGACTCAACAATCATCCATTGCGATAATCAGAGTTGCATAAAGCTTTCGAGGAACCTAGTGTTTCATGATAGATAAAACACATTGAAATGAGGTATCATTTCATCAAAGACCTAGTGCAGAGAGGTGCTCTGAAATTACAGTACATTCATATGGATGAACAGATTGTAGATATCTTGCCCAAGCCTCTGTCAGCATCAAAGTTCGTGTACTTTCATCACAAGCTTGGTATGGCAGAGAATGCCTCTCTCACTGAGAGGGAGTGTTGATTTTTTTGAACAGCATCGAGGGCCGTTCTCTTAGGAGAATGGGGACACCTGGTCCGAGACCATGGTGTAGACTCAACCCAGTGTTGAGTGACAATTCTGTTGAATGGTAGATATCTGGTCCTTGACCATGATATGGACCTAGCTCTACCCTGGGTAGACTCAACCCAGTGTTGAGTGACCATTCTGTTGAATGGTAGACATCTGGTCCAGGACCACGATGTGGACCAGTCTAGTACTGGTAGACTTGACTTAGTTCTGAGTAGCCATTCTCTTGGAGAATGGAGGCACTTGGTCTGTTACCAAGTATTTGACCTAGGGTCAAATTATGCAGGCCATGGCTGAGGCACCTGGTATGTTACCAGGAAGGCACTGTAAGCCCTAGACTTGGTCTAGGCATGTGTGACACTCTGACCCTTCATCTTTGGGCTTTGTGTATTTCTCCAAGGCTTAGATACCCTTGGTTAAGTTATCCTAGTACCTGATATTGGTGTCACACAGAGTGTGAGATAAAAGCATTAGTAAATCTCTTGGTTTATGATGATGTACTTTGAATGGAATAAAAAAGACCATAGGTGATGACCACAGGGGCACTTGAAAAAAGGCTAAAGCAAAAGTAAAAAATACATGAGGATTTTTGGACCACAGGTGAAAGTCAAAGTTACATAAAGAATTTTGGTAAAATTCAAAATTACATAAGGGACCTTTTAGACTACTAAAAGTTAAAATGGTAAAAGTGAAATTAGGAAAGAATAAAATATTATTATTTTGTTCTTCCTAAATTTGGTCCACTTACAGGTGACTGAAGGTTATCCAAGAAGATCAAGCCATTTCATTATCACACATGCACTTTGCTCACACAGGTACTGCTACTTCTGAAGGTCACTCGGCAAAACCCTCAGCTAGGGTTTCTTCATTTTTGTCTTAGGGTTTTCTAAACCCTCATCTTCAACAGTCACATTCAGTTCCATATCTCGGGCAACCTTCCCTTTCATCTCGGGTAGCTGCATCCTTTGTCTTGGGCATGCTCGGCAACCTTCTTTTCTCTTCTTGTGCAGCTGGGGTTTCTTCTTGGACAACCTTTTTCTCCCTCGGGTAGCCCTGCTAGCCCTACAGCAAGCCCCAGGAGTACATCTGGGCACCCACAACAGGGCCCGAGAGCTACCACAGAGCTCCGGGAAGCTAGTTGCAGCCATGGGCTTCCTGCTACAGGCCTCGGGATGCTAGATAGCAGACCTGGAGGGATTTCGGGCAAGACTTAAGGCCTCGACCCAACAAACAAGGGTTTTGCCCTAGCTTTGGGCTACCCATACCAGACTCCGGGTATTCTGGGTAGTGTAGATCTGCCATTCAAGCAGAAGAAGTGAACAACAGTCTCGGGCAGGGCAGATAACAGACGGGCAGGCATAGACAGAGATCTGGGAAGGGAAAAATAAATTCCGGGAAGCCTGTAATAAGTTTCGGGAAGTCTGTAAAATTTCGGCCAGCTTGTCTTAAATTCTGGGCAGACATTTTCAGGACTTCGGGCTGGCCTGATCAGTTTAGGAAGTCTTGATCATTTTCGGCCAGATCTGGAAATTTGACTAACTAGGGTTCGAAACCCTTAGTTTGTTTTTTGCTAAGAAAAATTTATTTGACCAACTGTAAACTGTGGTTTGACCCTAATTAGGGTTTGAGGAACTTTTTGAAGAATTTCCTAAGTCATCTTATTTACGAGATGAGCTACTAATGCTTTTTGGAGTTTTTGTCCTTTGAAGTTTTCCCCAGTGAAAAATCTTGTGTTCATGTGTCCATTGTGTTGATGCGAATTTTACTGCACTTTCCATTTGTGTTTTTATTTAGTCTGCAAATTTTTGAGTATTCATGCTAATGTTAAAATTCAACACATAATTCATGTACAAACCACCTCATGGGCATTCTTATCAAGTAGACTTTGAACTCTGCAAATCCAAAAATAATCACTGTGCCAAAATTAACTTAAATTCACTGGTATATCCAACATTAACTGCCTTCGAGCTCAAATTACACTTGGTGGGAAGTCCTAAATCTTGGAACCAAAATAATGCACATGCAATGTTGATCCTAGTTGTTGAGTAAATTAGATTTCCTACAAACTGTTGAAACACTATGGCATCAACCCTCTTTGAGTCACCCTTGGATGTTGTCGAGTGTCCATTTCAAACGGTGTGGAGGCACTTTAGCATTCTTCCATATTGAACTTAACCATCAAATCACTTGCACACCCGGATTAAGAAGGGAACATGCCATCTTCCTCATGCTGCACTTGGATGCCAAGGAAACTGTGGAGCAGTTTTAATTTTTTAAATGGTCATCTCAAATGCATTCCTTATCTTATTTTGGTATCGTTAATCATGCTGACACTACTCAATAATAATAAATCATCCACATAAAAAAGAACTATCATTATTTCACCATCATAAATATTCACATCTAGATTTGGGTTAGGTGGGATTCTCTCATATCTTCCCTTTTCAAACTACTAGTTTATTGAGTCATACCAAGTCCTTAATGGTTGCTTCAAACTAGACAAGGCATTTTCTAATTTGAAAGCTAGATGCTCTCGAATTTGTTTCACAAACCTTTGTGGTTGTTCCATGTAGTATTTTACATCAAGATATCCATTAAGACATACAATCTTAACATCCCTTTGATGAAGCTCCCATTTGAAGTGAGAAGCCAAATCAATCCAAATTAATCAGAGTTATAATGGTATACACTTTTAAAAAAGTAACAAAGGTCTCGATAAAGTCAATACCTTATTTTTGTGAAAAATTATTCATAACTAGTCTTTCCTAATCTTTTTCAATCCCATCATCTGACTTGAACTTGGTCTTATGGACCCACTTTCAAACAAGAATATTCTTTCCTTTAGGAAATTCTGTCAACTCCCAAGTCTGATTTATCAACCAGGAGTAAAATGGTAAAAGTGAAATTAGGAAAGAATAAAATATTATTATTTTGTTCTTCCTAAATTTGGTCCACTTACAGGTGACTGAAGGTTATAAAAGAAGATCAAGTCATTTCATTATCACACATTCACTTTGCTCACACGGGTACTGCTGCTTCTAAAGATCACTCAGCAAAACCCTCAGTTAGGGTTTCTTCATTTTTGTCTTAGGGTTTTCTAAACCCTCATCTTCAGTAGTCACATTCAGTTCCATATCTTGGGAAACCTTCCCTTTCATCTCGGGTAGCTGCATCCTTCATCCTGGGCATGCTTGGAGTTATAATGGTATGCACTTTTAAAAAAGTAACAAAGGTCTCAATAAAGTCAATACCTTATTTTTGTGAAAAATTATTCATAACAAGTCTTTCCTAATCTTTTTCAATCCCATCATCTGACCTGAACTTGGTCTTATGGACCCACTTTCAAACAAGAATATTCTTACCTTTAGGGAATTCTGTCAACTCCCAAGTCTGATTTATCAACAAGGAGTTGTCGTCCATTGCACTTCCCCATTTTTGTCTTCCTTTGGCTTCATCATATGTTTAGGGGTCATTCAGTTTCATTATGCTTGTCATCATAGCATAGTTGACATGTGTTGGCTTAAGTTCTTTGAGTATCATTCACATCGACAACAGTCTTAGCATATTGGAGATTCTTTTATACCTATCTAGGTATTTTCGGTTTAACAACCTTTCAAATCCCATCATTATATTCTTCTTCTATCTTCTTACACAACTTGTGTTGTAGATGAAAATGCAGGAGTTGATTTTATCTCTTGGAAGCCCTCATAGACGATCAAAGACATCTCTACTAATGAACACTTTCTTATTTGGGATCATAGAGCTTGTATCTTTTTCTTTTTCGCTATGGTTAATGAATATACATGCCAAACTTTTGCTATCTGACTAATTCCTCAACTTGTTTGGGACACAGGGATATGCCTCACGACCAAACATTTTAAAGTATTTATATGTGGGTTTTGTCCCATTTCATGCCTATTCAAGTGTCATATTGCATACAACTTTTTTCTTTGAGCTATTTAAGTAAGCCAGCATGTTTATATTGCTTCATCTCATAACTGTCGAGGCATATTCTTTGTCTTAATCATACATCTTGTTGAAGCCTGGAAAATCCCAGGTATCGACAGTAAGGATTCTCCCCAATAACTGCTCCCAATTAGTTCGCTTATTGTTTGGTATGGGGAATTCGTCCAGCTAATGATTTGCCTACCGTAGAGTTAAGTAACGGTTTAAATCTGTTTTACCGCACGGTTTAAATCTGTTTTACCTGTTGCGGCCCGGTCCACCGTTTATGTGTATTTTCTTTTATGTTTTAGAATGATATGCAAGTGCCTAAATTTAAATGCAATTTGATTAGGAAGCAAAGGGTTCACAATGTGATGCGTAGGTTCTTACCTCCCGTCTTTTCTCCTTTGTTCCTGAATCACATGAAGCAAACAACAACTAAGCTAAGCCTATCTAATACTAGCTATGGTTAATGAATATACATGCCAAACTTTTGCTATCTGACTAATTCCTCAACTTGTTTGGGACATAGGCATATGCCTCACGACCAAACATTTTAAAGTATTTATATGTGGGTTTTGTCCCATTCCATGCCTATTCAAGTGTCATATTGCATACAACTTTTTTCTTTGAGCTATTTAAGTAAGCCAGCATGTTTATATTGCTTCATCTCATAACTGTCGAGGCATATTCTTTGTCTTAAGCATACATCTTGTTGAGGCCTGGAAAATCCCAGGTATCGACAGTAAGGATTCTCCCCAATAACCGCTCCCAATTAGTTCGCTTATTGTTTGGTATGGGGAATTCGTCCAGCTAACGGTTTGGCTACCGTAGAGTTAAGTAACGGTTTAAATCTGTTTTACCTGTTGCGGCCCGGTCCACCGTTTATGTGTATTTTCTTTTATGTTTTAGAATGATATGCAAGTGCCTAAATTTAAATGCAATTTGATTAGGAAGCAAAGGGTTCACAATGTGATGTGTAGGTTCTTACCTCCCGTCTTTTCTCCTTTGTTCCTGAATCACATGAAGCAAACGACAACTAAGCTAAGCCTATCTAATACTAGCTATGGTTAATGAATATACATGCCAAACTTTTGCTATTTGACTAATTCCTCAACTTGTTTGGGACACAGGCATATGCCTCACGACCAAACATTTTAAAGTATTTATATGTGGGTTTTGTCCCATTCCATGCCTATTCAAGTGTCATATTGCATACAACTTTTTTCTTTGATCTATTTAAGTAAGCCAGCATGTTTATATTGCTTCATCTCATAACTGTCGAGGCATATTCTTTGTCTTAAGCGTACATCTTGTTGAGGCCTGGAAAATCCCAGGTATCGACAGTAAGGATTCTCCCCAATAACCGCTCCCAATTAGTTCGCTTATTGTTTGGTATGGGGAATTCGTCCAGCTAACGGTTTGGCTACCGTAGAGTTAAGTAATGGTTTAAATCTATTTTATCTGTTGCGGCCCAGTCCACCGTTTATGTGTATTTTCTTTTATGTTTTAGAATGATATGCAAGTGCCTAAATTTAAATGCAATTTGATTAGGAAGCAAAGGGTTCACAATGTGATGCGTAGGTTCTTACCTCCCGTCTTTTCTCCTTTGTTCTTGAATCACATGAGTGTTGGAATATAATAAACCCACTCATAAAATAATTAATCATTATTTGATTAATTTCTTACCCACTAGCTTAGATAGTTGGCATCCACTTGCACCTTAGAGTCAACACTTGCCATCTATATCCTAGGAATGATTTATTCCTGATTCTGGGTTGATCTTGACCACTTTATGGCCATCCAGAATTGGTAACTGCGCTTTATAGCAGAATCTGCTTTATCCTGCTTTTCTATGGATAAGGTAAAGCTAGTCAACTAGGAAACTGGCAGCTTTTGTTGCCAACCCATCCTCCATTATTTTCTCTCCATATTCTAGGATTAGCAAGTCTTTCCTTCACTCATCATCACTCACTCATGCTATTGCTAATTCGTGAGGTGCTTGGTAGATTGGGAAAGTGCTTTAGTCAACTATGGGGTTTATCATAATTAGTAAGCCTGCTTTATGAGCTAGCTTGAGTTGTCTTCATGCAACTCCTTTTTCCTTTATAAGGATGTATTACCTATGTAATAATATCAATTATCATTTATTGATCATTCATTAATGTGTGTTCATTAATTCTTCTTCTTCTCTCCTTATGCTAATTCTCTACAATTCTCTTTGAGGTTAATTGTGTGCTTAGATCCTTAGCCAGTTTATGAAATTCCTTATGCCATCAAGGCTTTAGAATTTCTACAATGAGGCAAACGACAACTAAGCTAAGCCTATCTAATACTAGCTATGGTTAATGAATATACATACCAAAATTTTGCTATCTGACTAATTCCTCAACTTGTTTGGGACACAGGCATATGCCTCACGACCAAACATTTTAAAGTATTTATATGTGGGTTTTGTCCCATTCCATGCCTATTCAAGTGTCATATTGCATACAACTTTTTTCTTTGAGCTATTTAAGTAAGCCAACATGTTTATATTGCTTCATCTCATAACTGTCGATGCATATTCTTTGTCTTAAGCATACATCTTGTTGAGGCCTGGAAAATCCCAGGTATCGATAGTAAGGATTCTCCCCAATAACCGCTCCCAATTAGTTCGCTTATTGTTTGGTATGGGGAATCCATCCAGCTAACGGTTTGGCTACCGTAGAGTTAATTAACAGTTTAAATCTGTTTTCCCTGTTGCGGCCCGGTCCACCGTTTATGTGTATTTTCTTTTATGTTTTAGAATGATATGCAAGTGCCTAAATTTAAATGCAATTTGATTAGGAAGCAAAGGGTTCACAATGTGATGCGTAGGTTCTTACCTCCCGTCTTTTCTCCTTTGTTCCTGAATCACATGAAGCAAACGACAACTAAGCTAAGCCTATCTAATACTAGCTAACCTATCCCTAGGGAGCAAATTCTTATTTATGTGAGTAATGTACTGTATAATATGCATAAAGAATATTACAGGTAACTGATATAATTCAAAAAACACATGAATACAGTAGAAAGATAAACAGAGAGATAGCTCAATGTTGGTTAAAACATTCATTACTCAATTTGTTGCATAAGCTTCATCAAATAATAGGAAATCATGCATAACATAGAAGTAATTCACAAGTCAGAATGATCTCACAGGTTTGCAGAGTAAGCTAAAACAAAAATAATTCTACATTCAACCATCCACACAACATGCATTTGAAATTTGAACAACTCCTTCTCCAGCAGAAAGAAAATCATTCCTTCTTTATTATAAAAAGAAATAGTTCTTCTTACATAAAGCCTTTCACATAAGAGAGCATGGAAAAGTCTTATCTCATTCGATTTTACTTATACTTATACATTTCCAAGTGACCTTCGACCTCCTTGCCCTTTGGGATTCCTTTACAATTCGGTTACAAAAAGGATTTGTCCTCTAGTGTACTTGCTAATTTAGACAAAAATACAACTATTACTAAATAGGTTTCCCAGGTGTCAATAAGACAAAAATAATTTATGTGGACTTGGCCAACTCATCAATAAACTACTTTCAAGCTATAGCATCCGTAACTATTTCTTCAAAGTCCGATGGATCCAAAAATATGATAGTAACCTCATGCTTGGAAGCCTGAGCCTTTATGTTAGCCATTCTAGCTGGAAGTAATCTGAGCTGATCTTCCAACCGACAACTGTTTACTGCTGCTTGAGCAATGACACTTTTTAGCACCTGGTTGTCCAAGCTTTTGATCAGTTGTATGCCCAACTCATCTTCTTGCAATCTATCTTGCAATTGTTTCAAATGTTCTTCATGTGCAGGAATTTCATCTAACCTTTTCTTTGATGATGTTTGGCACCTGTTGTGAGTTGCAAGTACCTTCTCACAAAACTTCATGCACTGGTCCTTAGTTTTCTTGATTGCTTCTAACAACCACTCGATAACTTTATTACCAAAGCCTATCAATTCGAGTCCAAGCTGCATTCTCTCCGATTCTTTACTTGGTATATTTGCTGGGGTTTCCTTGGTTGTTTCCAACCATGCTAATCTTCCTTGAATGATCTCCATGACATTCCGAGTCTTGTCTTTAAATTGAGAAGCTATGACTAAGATTTCTTCCAGTCGAGCTTCTACTTTTCTGACCTTTAAAACCTCTTCTGCAATCTGGACCTGCATCTGATATATTTTGCTCCTGAGCATGAGAGCATGTGTTGTCAAAGGTGCTAGGTTTGTTCTTTGTTCGTTAGCTACTTTCAACAATACCTCTAATGAGCTCTTTTGAGCCTCTAGTGCCACCACTTGGGCTTCATATTGTCCTGCCTTCTGCTCAGCTGTAGACTTCTGTATTTCCAACTCCTCTTTTTCTTTAATTAGGCTCATGTTGGCCTGCTTCAAAGTGTCTTGTTCCTCTTCCAGAATTTGGTAATCTTGCTGCAACCTTTCATAGTCTGAGAGAGTATCTTCATACTTTCTCTTGGATTCTCTATCGACTATTTCCTCTTTCTTCAAAACTGCTTTCATCTCGGCCATCTTGCCCTTGAACTGCTCAAGGGTCTCTGTGAGTTTGTCAATATTGTGGGTGTTTACATATGCAGATGCGATGCCCATGGAAGCCATTTGCTTTGGATTATCTTCAACATTCTTCACCATTGTTCTCTCTGTGACTGTGGTGACCGGGGGTCTGTCCCCCCTTTTCAGAGTCTTTTCCTTTTTCCAACCGATCGACTTCGTCTTTGGATCAAAATGTACGTCCTCTAGACATGCCACATCATGTTCTTTGGATGGGGTAAGTGGTACTAATCCCATCTCCACTATGGGAAGATGGCCTCTTGTAAGTATAGTCTCCGAAGTAGATGGGGGGACTTCAGGGTTACCTCGGGCAGGACTCTCCTCTTGGTCTCCACCACCTAGATCTTCTTCATTTTTCTTACTTTGTTCCTCCGTATAGTATTCTAGGTCTTGTCCTTCCATTTATGGATTCAAAGCTTCCTGAGCTATGGCCTTTTCCAACTCAACAATCTTACCTTGGATGGATTCTTCCTTCTTTCTCCTTTCTTCCCTGGCAGCTTCTTCTTCTTCTTCTTGCTGTTTTTCCTTAGCTAAGATCTTCTTTACTCTTGCTACCAATCTGCTGCTCCCCTTAACTCCAGAGGTCTTCCTTTTCAAACGCTTACTCAAAGCAGCCATGCTATAAATATTCTTGTATACTTGTTCTTCCTTATCTACATAGTCTGTATATTCAAAATTCACCTTATGAGCTGCCACTTTACCTTGGGAGTCATGTCGGTGAAAGCTCTTTTCCCCGAAATGGAAACTCTCTAGTTCCTTGATGAAATCCGGAGCTCCCTTAACCTTGGAAAACTTGTAGCTTTCCGCATAGAATGGTACTGATGGGAAAACAACTTTTTTCAGATCAAACAAATAATTCCCAAAGCCATCCAAAAAAACTTGTCTAACCACTTCCTTGTGCACTATGTAATCGGTTGAGTATTTGGGCAGCAATAAAGAGGCTTTGGTTCCCCCATACATTCTTAGATATGTACGTTCTAGGGAGCAGAAGTAGTCCCCATATTCCCTGATGGATTTTAAAGCTCCCTCAGACAAGCAGGGACACTCTTCCAGGAAAATTAGCTGATACAGGGGTCTCAAAAATTCTTCACATATCAACTGGTAATGACTATGATACTTATGAGTCCACAGTATCTAGTATGTTGTGTATATAGGGGATTTTCCCCCTTTCCAAACACAGTTGAGCTTCTTGAACCTGTGACGATAGAGTATGAAGTCTATTAGAAAAGAAGACATGTAAAATTCTGATTTGCTTTGTTGCAAGCCTTTCTGAGCTGCTCTGACACATTTGGCCAAGTTTCTGGTCACTATATCTGCCCAATTAAATTTTTTTCCTTCCATGGCTACATAGTACATAATTGGGATCCAACCGAAATTATAAAATTTTCCATTAGCTCTACTGTAGAGTCTACTCAACATCAGCGCTATTATTTTGAAAGGAGTTCGAAGGTGAGCAATCTCATACTCTGCAGATTGTTTGTGTCGGAATGCCTTTCCCTCAACCACCATCATCTTCAATGTGGTTGTATAATCAAGCTTTAGGATTTTAACCCATTTTGTTGTCACACTGGTGTTCTTTTCTAGTAAGCTGTAAGCTGCTGATATAAATGCAGGCGCAAAAGATGCGAATGCTTTATTCTCTACATCATTCATAATCATCCCTGTGGTGTCAATTCTTGGCAAGATCCACCCAATGACTTCTGCACATGGGAGAATTTCAGGTTTGGTAGCCACTTTGGTGAGCTCGGAACGCAATATGTTTTCATACAAAACCAGGTCTTCCACCCTGCCTCTGGGACCTTCTTTTCTTTCAGCACATGGAACATCTAACCCCACCTAAAATCAGGTTCGGCTCTAGTTATGGCTTTCGTGTCTTCATAGATGATTTCTACCTTTTCCATGGGTGGAGCTTCTGCCATTTCTAAATCTGAATCATCTTCAACAATCTTGGGCTTCTTCTTCCCTTTCTTCGTCATGGTGTCTGAGGCGAGTTGTACCTATGACAAACAGAGCTATTTTAGTGTTCTCGTCATAACTAAAAATTGTGTCTGAACGAAAGCATGAAAACAAAGATGAATAAGCATATACTAACAAATCATAACCCTCATCCTATCTTACTCTATCATCTCCATCCATTGGGGCATGTTGCACACGACGCGGGTTAGGGTTACCATTGACACAACAATCGCTAGACATGGGCAAGCTTCGCCCTTTTCACTTTTGGAAGGAAAACCCCAAACTCGACAATAACCCCCTTACCGTAGGTGCAATAAAAACTTCAAGCTTACAACAACGATGCCTTAGGGTAAAATACCAGACCCCCTATCCCTTGGCAGGAACAAATACACCCAAAACCTACAGGCTCTGCATGACACGGGAAAAACACGGCCTTCACCAACGACAAAGAGCGGGATATACACTGGTTCCATGTCGGTGTGAAACTCAACTCTCTGAAAATCCATCGTTTACCTAACAGAATGAGGGCGAAACGCCTTTGGATTCACTGATGATTCTTTGTAGCAAGTAGCGACTAAGGCCTCTAAAGATAAGAGGCAAACCCTCCAGAGATATACGGGCAAAAACTCTTTTTAACCGAGCAATAAAAACTTAACCTAACCTTGCGCAGTCATATCGACGGTCTACAACTCCGCGGCTTAATCCAAACAACCAATTGAAAAGGAGAAACTAAAACTTACCTGGCAGGCCAGAGGCTCGACACGCGGCTGAAAGCACTCGTTGATGACGCGCCACGTGAGCTCCACAGATGATTTTCTACCAGCCGCACGAAAGCTTGAACGGGATTATCGCTCACCAACTCCTTACTCTCTTCGTAGAAATAAAATGGTAAAAACCTTTCAACTGGTGAATAAATAGGCTATTGAGGTTAAAACCTTTACACAAATTTGTGCGAGAAAAGAGCCGTTGGCGCCAACACTTCGGGTTGGAGGGCATAAATTAATACGATGACAACCCCAACTCAACGACTCAAAAACTCTCACTCACCTGCAACTGTCGGCTCACACTTCGCTTTTCACCCGCTATCTCTTTTGCGGCCTGGCGGTTGAAACCATATCGGCGGGAAGACTAGGATGCCATTCCCCGTAGCGGCTACGAGTTTAAACAACCTCTGCCACAGCAGGCCTTAAAAGAATCGGGCCACTGACGAGGAAATGCCTGCGCTGTAGCAGCAACGCATCGGGAACGACTTCTGCAACGGCGAGTCTTAAAGATAAACGAAGAACCACTTGCAACAAACTCGCGAGCACTCTCGCCTTTGCGGTCGAGACCTTAAAAACTTACCGCCGTAGCGGCTTCAAAATAGATCGAGATACTAAATGATAGATCACCCGCCGTAGCAGCTTACAACTGAAGAAGCATCCGCCGTAGCGGCTAACCAATCATGAAGTGTCCGCCGTTGCAGCTCCCGGGGCAAGACGAAAAGATAAATACGAAGTTTGCCGTCGCAGCGGGCGTGACTCGAAAAGTAAAAAATCTTTCGAGGGGTTCTAAAAAATGTAAAATTGTTTTTGGGGATAGTTGCAGCAGCAACACATCTTTACATCTCAACCAATGTTCCATTTTTACTTTTAGCAACCCCATTTTGTTGAGGTTTGTACCTAACAGTTAGCTACCTATTGATGTTATTTTCGTTGTAGCATTGTCAGAAATCATTGTTGACATATCATATCCCATTGTCTGTTCTTAGTATATTGATTGTTTTCCTACTTTGATTCTCCAATAAGGCTTCAAAGAAAGAGCACTTGAATGTTTTAAACACTTCACTCTTCTATTGAAAGAAAAGTACCCAAAGTTTTCGGGAGAAGCAGTCAATGAATATTAGCACATACTATGACCTGCAAACAATGAAGTAGAAATAGGGCCAATTATATCACTATGCACCAATCAAAATTACTCCATATCTCTCCAAGCCCCTTCCTTTGCAAACTTGTCCCTTCTATGAACTGTGTCAAACTTAGCCATCATAATTAAATTTTGATGGTTCATGTCCAAACCATAAGTGCCATAGTTCACTTTTAGTATACCGATTCAGTGATTTGCAACAAGGGCTTGATTTCTTGTACTACCTGCTTCAAATTTGTATATTTCTCCTTCCAATGTACCTAAAGCAATCACTTGATTCAACATATCCTTAGTCAAAACATGTTTTTGTCAAACTCAACCTTGTAATATTGTTGTGTTATTTGACTCAGACAAAGGGGATTTTTCCTTAGACCAAGCACATATGACACATTTGTGATGTTCTTGACTTCAAGATTGTTTAGCTTCATAGGTATCGCACCTAATCCTTCAATATTATGGGAAGAGGCATCTGCTAGCATCACTTTCCTGACAATTTTTCATCCTTAGTTTTGTTGTATTGCATATTACAAGACATAAACTATCTTTTGAATTAATGCACTGAGAGTTTTTGGAAGCTTCTTGTGCAGATAGAACTAAGAAAGAGATTCCTTTTTCTTAGCTGATGATTTGCCACATTGTTTGTCTGCTTTTTTGGTCTATTTTGCATACACCTTTACATATTCCAAGAGTTTTTTGTATAACGCTTCTTCTTACCACAAGAGTGACAATTCCCTTATGGTTTTTGTTGTGTTTTCTTGTTCTTACATTGTCTTTCCCCTTGCTTAGATTGTGGATCAGATTTTCCTTGAGTGAACACCTTTATAGGCTACAAAGGATTCAAATGTAGTTGGCAAACTATTGAGTGTGATTTCAACAAGTTATTTTTCGTCAAAATTCTCTCCCGTTGCCACAAGTTGATTCAGAATTTCCTTAGTGTGCTCTTTGATGTGTGTTATTGCGATGTTTACTAGGCTTCTGAAATAATTTATTAATAACTTCCCATGATTCATTTTTAGTTCTCACTTAAAGTCCTTGAGAAACTATCTTATCTACTGTAGACAAGATAATGTGTGTCATGGCTTCATTGTTCTCTTATTGAACTTTCCCATTTCTCTAGACTCAATGAGGGCTATCTTGTTTCCTATTGCAACTTGTTGAATTTTAGCATTAGCAGATAACTTTAAAATTTTTGCAGATAAACAAATCTGCTGTGCAGTAAAAACACATTCATCTCATCAACACAATGGACACAAGATTTTTCACTAGGGAAACCTTCAAAGGACAAAAACCCCAAAAGCATTAGTAGCTCATCTCGTGAATGAGATGACTTAGGAAATTCTTCAAAAAGTTCCTTAAATCCAGATCTGGATTTTACCCACAGTGATAGTAAAATTTATCAGTAAAACTCAGATTGATAATTTCAAACCACAATTTCTAGATTTACAAAAATTACCCAATTAGGGCTTTATCAGAAAAAACAAAATTTTCTCTTACCTGAGAAAAATCACAAGTTGACTAATCAGAGATGACTGTTATTGACGGTCTGTACTTCTGGTGCTGTACGGCCGTATGGATATGTATGGATCTGCCCAAAACATTGTACGACTGCCCGATCTACCCTTTTGTCTGCCCGACTGCCCTTCCTTCTTGCCTGACTGTCCTCCACTGCTTCCCGTGATCTTCCTGGTTTGCCCGGTTGCCTAATATGCAGCCCTGCTGCTACTCATAGGGTTTGCAGTCTTGCCCATGGCCACGACAGCCCTGTTAGGGCCTGCCTTAGGTTACCTGAGGGTTGGCCGTGGGCCAAACCCTCACGGATAAGCCTGCTAGAGGTTTCCCGAGGGTGCCTACAAGACCTTCAGCCCTCACGTTAGGGCTTCGGATGAGTTTTTCGGAGGTGTATGGAAGGGCAGTGCCCTACCCAAAAAGAAATTCATAGCTTGTGAGTGCCAGAGAAGGGAGCTGCCCGAACTCTGTCTTGACTGCTGGAAAAATAGAGAAACCAAACAGCCCGTGAGGAGAGAGAGAGATATGGCTTCCCGAAAAAATTTGTAAGAGCTTCCCAAAAAATTATGAGAAGAAAAGTGCTAATAAAAACCCTAGCTGAGGGTTTGTTGAGGATGCCCTAGCTGAGGCAAAAAGTCTTCTTCAGTAAAATAGCAGCTTCACCTGTCAGAGCAAACTTGTGTGTAATAATGAAAAGACTTGATCTCCTTATATAGCCTTCATTCACCTATTAAGTGGACCAAAATTAGAAAAGATAAAATTAATAATAATTTAATCTTTTCCTAATTTCACTTTTACCTTCTTACAAAAATGTCTTTTTATTTATCTTTGACTTTTACCAAAAGTCCTGATTTATTTTTGACTTCCACCCGTGGTGCTTTTTATGTGGTACAAAAGTCCTTATTTATTTTGAATTTTGACTTTGGCCTTTTTCCAAGTGCCCCTGTGGTCATTACCTATGGTCCTTTTTGATTCCAAAAATAGATCCTCATAAACCAAGAGAGTTACTAATGCTTTTATCTCACAGTCTGTGTGCCACCTAGATTTGGTACTAGGGTAACTTAACCAAGGGTAGCTAATCCTTGGAGAAGTACACAAAGCCCATAGATCAAGGGTCAGAGTGCCGCACATGCCTAGACCCAGTCTAGGGCTTACAGTGCCTTCCTGGTAATAGGCCAAGTGCCTCCATTCTCCAAGAGAATGGCTACTCAGAACTAAGCTGAGTCTAGAAGTCCTAGACTGGTCTACGTCGTGGTCCTAGACCAGATGTCTACTCAACACTAGGTTGAGTCTACCCAAGGCAGAGTTGGGTCTATATCATGGTCCCAGACCAGATGTCTACCATTCAACAGAATGTTCACTCAACACTTGGTTGAGTCTTCATCGTGGTCTCGAACCAGGTGGTCCCATTCTTCTAAGAGAAGGGCTCTCGATGCTGCTCAGAAAAATCAACACTCCCTCTCAGCGAGGAAGGCATTCTCTGTCATACCAAGCTTGTCACGAAAGTACACGAACTTTGATGCTGTCAGAGGCTTGGTCAAGATATCTGCAATCTGTTCATCTGTACGAATGTACTGCAACTTCAGAGCACCTCTCTGCAATAGGTCTCTGATGAAATGATACCTCATTTCAATGTGTTTCGATCTACCATAAAACACTGGATTCTTTGAAAGCTTTATGCAACTCTGATTATCGGAATGGATGATTGTTGAGTCAAGCTTTCCCTCAAACAGATCAGATAACAACTTTATGAGCCAAACTGCTTCCTTGCAGGGATCGCTTGTAGCAATATACTTTGTCTCAGTTGTACTCTGAGTTATGGAACCCTGCTTCCTGCAGGACCAAGAGATCATTGCTGATCCCATATTGAAGCAATAACCAAAGGTACTTTTCCGGTCAATTGCACTGCCAGCCCAATCTGAATCTAAATATCCAGATAACAATACTCCACTGCTGTAATATCCCAAATATTGATATTCTCTAATGTTCTATTGCTGACTCGTACACTCGATCTCATACAAATTTGCAAAATAACTGTGCATGCAAACTCGCCATGAAAAAGTACCCTAAAATATAGCTGAATTAGGGTTAGGGTTTTGCAGAGAGAAATTAACACTTACCACTGATATTCTGGCTGATAATGACTCCAGAGATAGCCGCATGCACAAGGATCTGGATGGGTGGTCTAATAATGCTCTTTTCCTCTGGTGTTACTACCCCGTAGTATCGTAAAAACCCTCCAGATTGAAGCTAACGTTTTTGTAGGAGAGGTCTGTTCAGGCTGAAAGTTTCTGAGCTTGTCCGTTTGCTGATGTCGGAGAGATGGCTTGGCACATGCGGAGGTTTGGTTGCCTCTAAGTGCCCTAGCAAATTGATTAGCAATTCTATCGCTCATGCCCCCAACTGATCTGATTGGCTGATAGTTGCTCCAAGTGAGCAAACTGATGGCTGATAATCACTGCATACCGTAGGATAGGCCTGCTGAGAAAGAGGAAGCTGACATGCGGAGAAAAAACTGGGTTTTGTGGTCCTAGCAAATCCTTCTGTGTTTTCCATGCTACTTCCGACTGCAAAACGCAGATCTGTTAATAACCCTTTGGAATGTGTTGGATCTCCGAATACTGTAGTATATGATGGATGCAATGGATAAACCTGGATGATCTATCCGAATAAGAGACTAGGGTAGATATCTCACTGCCGAACCCTCGCTAGCTGAAGACACCGCCTCCAACCCCAACTGCCGCGGCTGCACGCTGTGCTGCTGCTCGAAACTCCAAAATCAATCAACAATAACAATAGATATCCTATTTGGTCCAATAACCCTTCTTAAATAGAATAACATGTATGTTTAGGGTTTGCATGTCACTTTTAGGGTTTACGCTTCACTTTTGCATGCATGCAATTCTAATTTCATGTTGACTTTAACACTAAAATAAGGCATGCATGCTCTGCATGCTTTATGATATGAACTCTTATGGCTTTCTTACTACACTGATGACTTAATAATACTGAATTGATGTACCTTTCTGCTCCTAGTGCTATTAGTCCTCAGTTATTTCCTTTTTATAAAAACAAAACATTACAGTCCTCCCTCACCAAGGATTGCTTGTCCTCAAGCAATGTCAACGCAAATCAACAATCAATCAACTGAACCAATTGAATCCGGGGATGATCCCAAGGTCCCAAATTATCCTAGGAGATTGGTAGCACCCTCTGCTCAAAGCGCTGCACTGCACGGTACCATCACAAGATATCCCATGGAAGCCTCCTATAAGTAAAGTAACTATCCAGGCTGTAAATGAGGTACCATCACAATAGACCTCCTGAAAGCATCCTCTAGCAATCACCAAACTACTAATCATTGTAATCCCAAGGTCCCAAATCAATCTGAGAATTGCAGAGGTCAAAATGCATCCATCGCTACCCTGCGTAGTATCGACACAAGGAGCATCCTGAAGACTCCCAAGTAACCCCATCAGTAAAGATTGTATCCATCCCTCATATGGTCTCCCACCTGGATCCCAATGCAAACTTGTGCATCTTTCATCCCAAATATCCCAAGGCTCTGTGGGACTATACCCTTGGCTAGGAATGTCTTCCTAAGAATCGCCCACTCAATAGGACACCAACTCTTAATCTCTCTCCAATCCAATCCCCAAAAAGGACCTTGTCCATAAGCACCATCACAAGGAATAATCCTACCAAACTGACATTCTGCCCTTTTGATTTCAATTGGAATGCTCATATACTGCTGCCCAATTTCTCGATCCTGGCCAACCTGTAAAAAATCATCCTTCATTATGCAAATGTGGACTCAAGCTACTGCAAGCCTTGTCTATGTACTCTTGAAGAGGATTGCTTTGAAATGTAATAGTATGTTTCTTCTGCTGCCCCATTAAGGAATCCAACTGCTCTTCAATACTAGAAAGCCTGACCGCTGACTTGCTACATACAACTCGAAGAACTGTAAGCTCAACATCTTGTTGTACTATGGTGTCTTGGAGTATTTTGGTCCTCTCTTTCATTGCTAGAATGCTTTCTTTAACACGTTCAATCTTCTTTCGGTGGCTATCATCTGGAAGCTCAATCTCATGCATGTATAAACTCTCCCTAACCTCCATGTGTGACTTCCCACTGTCTCGACTGTTGTGCTCATTGTCTTGCACCACATGTATTTCGTCTGTCATAACTGTCTGGACTCCTGATGTAGGTGATGAAGAGTATACCAACTCCAACTCATCATACGGCTTGACCACAATCTGACTAGCGAATGTGCTGGTGTCACTAGACTCACAGGATGGCTCTAATGCTATCTCGTCATGCACATCCTCATCATGTTTTGTTAACTCCAAATCAAGCTCACCAACAACCTGTACTTCATGCTCATCTTTCTTCACTCCCCCAACTATGCCTTTAAGGAGATCTTTATCCAAATCCTTAGGTTGGCTCCCGAACTTCATGGTGTAATAATCTTGAAAGGACAATGCTCCACATACCTCATCACCCAAGGCTAGATACTCTTGATATCGAGGCAAGTGTTGAAATACTACTAACCTCTACAAATCTCTAGTCCGACTGATGGCATCTGCTAGGGTGGTGGGCCTATTGTAAGCTCTGGATTAGTTCTTACTTATAATGTGGCAGAAGTCAGTGAAGGTCATGGTTGAATGGAAGTCATCTCCTAAAGCTCTATACTCTCTCAGATAGGCACTCATGGATTCTTCTGGTTCTACTTGTGCTAGAGGCATTGCAGCTGGACTATCTAAGAATTGAGGCATGGTAGGTCGGGAAGGCTTGTTGTATATATGGGGATGGCTCTGCATGTTGGTATGTAAGTGCTCCCCACTACTACTGGTGGATACCCTATCACTATTGGGAAACAAGGGATTGCGTGGAGCGGGCCCATTTTTCTCTGTCATTTGCCTGAAGGTACTCATCATTTCTTTTTGCCCAATATTGAGTTCTTTTATGGCTGACATGAGACTATTGAAAGTTGTTTTATCATCATCGGCCATTGTTTCTTTTCCCTTTCCAAACTGATACTCTCTGTCCCCCAACTCTATGCCCTCTAATTCCTCTTCTCCTCTATCACTGTTTCTAAACCTCTGTCTCCGGTAAGTATTGTTGTATGGATCTTCTGAATTCATTTACAATTTTGCATGCCCACAGCTGGTAAGGAACATGCTCTGATACCACTGTAATATCCCAAATATTGATATTCTCTAATGTTCTATGATAGTGCTGACTCGCACACTCAATCTCATACAAATTTGCAAAATAACTATGCATGCAAACTCGCCATGAAAAAGTACCCTAAAATATAGCTGAATTCGGGTTAGCGTTTTGCAGAGAGAAATTAACACTTACTACTGATATTCTGGCTAATAATGACTCCAGAGATAGCCGCATGCATAAGGATCCAGATGGGTGGTCTAATAATGCTCTTTTCCTTCGGTGTTACTGCCCCACAGTACCGTAAAAACCCTCAAGACTGAAGGTGACGTTTTTGTAGGAGGAGAGGTCCGTTCGGGTTGAAACTTTCTGAGCTTGTCCGTTTGCTGATGTCGGAGAGATGGCCTGGCACATGCGGAGGTTTGGCTGCCTCTAAGTTCCCTAGCGAATTGATTAGCAATTCTGCTGCTCATGCCCCCAACTAATCTGATTGGTTGATAGCTGCTCTAGGTGAGCAAACTGATGGCTGATAATCACTGCATACCGTAGGATAGGCCTGCTGAGAAAGAGGAAGCTGACATGCAGAGGAAAGACTGGGTTTTGTGGTCCCAGCGAATCCTTCTGTGTTTTCCCTACTACTTTCAACTGCAAAACGCGGATCTATTAATAACCCTTTGGAATGTGTTGGATCTCCGAATACTGTAGTATATGATTGATGCAATGGTTAAACCTGGATGATCTATCCCAATAAGAGACCAGGGCAGATATGTCATTGCCGAACCCTCGCTAGCTGAAGACACCGTCTCCAACCCCAACTGCTGCGGCTGCACGTTGTGCTGCTGCTTGAAACTCCAAAATCAATCAACAATAACAATAGATATCCTCTTTGGTCCAATAACCCTTCTTAAATAGAATAACATGTGCTTTTAGGGTTTGCATGTCACTTTTAGGGTTTACGCTTCACTTTTGCATGCATGCAATTTTAATTTCATGTTGACTTTAACACTAAAATAAGGCATGCATGCTCCGCATGCTTTATGATATGAACTCTTATGGCCTTCTTACTACACTGATGACTTAATAATACTGAATTGATGTACCTTTCTGCTCCTAGTGCTATTAGTCCTCAGTTATTCCCTTTTTATAAAAACGAAACATTACAACTGCTGGAAGTGTAACTGAGCCCATGCGTGATAGTACCTCACACATTTCTAAGTACATATTTGGCAGCTATCAAGTCTATGTGCTTCGGATCTGAAATGAACTGACTCAGTGTATTCATTGTGTAGCAGATGTTTGGTCTCGTATGCACGACATACATCAGGGAACAAATGAGCTGTCTATATAGAGTAGAGTCCACACTCTGTGAACTAGAGGCTGAGTCTCACAACTTTGTTAAGTTGGTAGTCATTGGTATGCTCATGGACTTGTAGTCTTGCATCTCAAATCTTTGCAAGATATCCACTGCATACTTTCCTTGTGTTAGGAACATCCCACCTGGATTTTTCCAGACTTCTAAGACAAGGAAGTAATGCATAAATCGGAGATCTTTCATCTCGAATTCAGAGGTAACCTCCCTTTTACACTGGTCTATCAACTGTTCGTCACCTGTAAGAAACAAGTCATCTACATATAGAACAAGTATCAAGACATGATTATGAACAACTTTAAAGTACAAGTTAGAATCAGCTGTACTTTTGGAAAACCCCAAGCTATGGAGAAATCCATCCATCCTGGCATACCAGACTCTCGGAGCCTGATTCAGTGCATACAAGGCTTTCTTCAGTTTACATACATGGGTCTTCTTCCCATGGGTCACAAAGCCTTCAGGTTGTTTAATATAAACTTCTTCCTCAATCTTACCATTGAGAAAGGTTGTCTTTACATCCATCTGATGTAACTTCCATCCGAATACTGTAGCAAGTGAAATGATGGTTATGATGGTAGTGTACCTGGAAACAAAAGCAAATGTCTGGCAACAAAAGCAAATGTCTCGTCATAGTCAATGCCTTCTTTCTGAGTGAATCCATGAGCTACAAATCTGTCTTTATACTTCTCCACACTGCCATCTGCAACATGCTTGATCTTATAAAGCCATCTGGAAGTCACTACTGACTTTCCTGCAGGTCTGGGAACAACTTCCCAAAACATCATTCTTCATGATTGACTTATACTCTTCAATCATGGCATCAAACCATACTTGTTTAGTTGCTACATCTTCGTATGATGAAGGTTCTGAACTGATAATCTGACTCATAAGACCGGAGTACTTCTGTGGTCTTATGCTTTCTCTGAAAGTCCCTGGAGGAGCTTTATGCTTATCGGCTTCTTGTACCGTCTCTCGGTACCAAGCAGGTCTCCTTTTGGAAGGAGGAACTTCAAGTAGTTCTTCTAGTGGACTTTCAATGTTCTCAAGAACATCTAAAATTTGATCATCAAATTCCTCTTCCTCCCTTTGAATTTCTGAATCTGGAAACTCAAGTGGAGCAACTGCATCTTTCGATGAAAGCTCTAGTGTTTTACGAAACACAACTTCCTCATGGAAGATCACATCTTTGCTGAGCTCAATGTGCCTCTGTCCAGGTATATATACTCGATAAGTCTTCGAGCAATCACTACACCCAACAAAGATACCTTTCTTTCCAGAGGGCTCTAGCTTGGCTCTCTTCTCTTTTGGCACATGAACATACACAGGAGTACCAAATATCCTCATGTGATCAACTCCAGGTTTCTTCTTGGTGAAGACTTCTTATGGAGTCTTCTCCTCCAAGATAGCATGTGGGCTTCTGTTCTAAATGTATACTATAGTTCCTGTAGCTTCAGCCCACAAAGACAAAGGAAGATCTAGATCAGTGATCATGGCTTTAGCAGCCTCACAGATCGTTTTATTCTTCCTTTCTGCAACCCCATTCTGTTGGGGGTTGTAAGGAACTATTAGCTCTTTCTTGATTCATGCTTCTCGACAAAAATCATTAAACTCATTACATTCATACTCACCTCCGTTATTTGATCTTAAGATACAGATGTACTTGCCAGTCTGATTTTCAATCAATACCTTGAATTCTTTGAATCTGTCAAAGGTTTCACTCTTGGCTTTAAGGAAGTAAATCCAAGACTTCCGAGAATAGTCATCAATAAACAAGACATAATATAAACACCCACTCAAGGAGGGTGAAAACATGGGCCCAAAAATGTCAGAATGAATCAAATCCAAAATGACTTTAGATCTACTCTTGCTTCTGGGAAAGGTTTTCTTAGTGTTCTTACCTAGAGTACATCCTTTACAGATTCCTTCATGTTTTGGAGAAACTTCTGGCATACTTGTGACCATCTTCTGCAATCCTAAGAGAGTTGTGTAGTGAAGGTGTCCAAACCTTCTATGCTAAAGTTCACAAGGATCAACTGTGTGATGTACCAAAGCATGAGTGAAAACTTTAGAGGCCTTGTAGAGGTCTCCCTCTTGAACCTTAATCTGTACTGCTGAGTCTAGATCTGTGTCTTTTGCCCATAAAAAAACCTTGTCCATAAAGAGGACTTTGTGGCCCTTGTCTTCTAAACCAGCAACAGCTAAAAGATTCTTCTTTAAACCAAGAACATAAAGAATATCATCAATATGAAGAACCGTACCTGAGTCAAGTTGAAGTCAAGTTGAGCCAACTCCTTCAATCTTGTAAGTGGAGTCATCTCCAAGTTCTACCTGAGTGGTGAACTTATTCTTTCTGTAACTGGTGAGAGCTCCACGGTTACCTGTCATGTGACTGGAGGCACCACTATCCACCAACCAAGAAATGGAATAATCTAACAAAGAACCAGAGAGAGCAGAAGTCAACTAGTACTCTCTTCTAGGCTCTTCATCCTTGTTAGCCTTGGTTTTCTTCTTATTCTTCTTTGGTTCTTCTTTTTCTTCTTCCTCTGCTTCTGCAGCAGATGCTTGAAACCTTCTCTCGGATTTCTTCTTGTTCTGCCTGCAGTCTCTAGCATAATGTCCAAACTTGTGACAAGTGTAACATTCAATTTTAGACATGTCAGAAAGCTTACCTTGAGGTTTCTTGCCCTTCTTTTGCTAAGGGAAAGGCTTCTTGAACTTTTTAGTCTTTGCTGTAAGTGCAAGGTTATCCTCCTTGATTACCTTGTCAGTGTTCCTTCCTTCTTCTTGTATGCAATCATGCTAAAGCCTTTCAAAAGTAGGATGATTTTCTCGTCCACAGACGAATTCCATGGAAGTTTCCCAAGAGCTTGGGAGACCATCAACCACTGTTTGCACAAGGTCATCACCATCAACCGTAATGCCAATAGCAAGGAGTTGATCTTTTTGTGCAATCTTGGTGAAGAAGGAACCGACACTTTCATCTTTGTTCAGCTTCAAAGTTCGTAGCCTCTTCTTCAAGACTCTCTTTTGACTGGGAGCCTTCTTTTCATATAGGTTTACCAAAGTATCATAGCATTCTTTAGCAGTGTTCAAAGATGTGATTTTAGGCATCAATACTTCTCTAATAGAATCATAAATGACTCTTCTAGCCTTACCTTGCTTCATCTTGTAAGCAAGCCTACCAACATTTGTAGTTGGCCCTTCTGTGACATTAAGAACAATGTCATCCAAGTCATTCTCATCTAGAATCGCTGTCAACTTGGCCTTCCAGGAGTTGAAGTTTGTTGAACCATAGAGCTTCTCTTTTGGTTTGAAACCATTGATGGCCATCTCTGTCACTTGTCCAATGTTAGATCTGCAAATCTTATTCTAAGATCTAGTGAAAAACAACAACAGTGTTCCTTTACTGTGTTTTCACATGCTAAGCTCTGATACCATGTTGAATTTTAGCATTAGCAGATAACTTTAAAAATTTTGTAGATAAACTTAAACAAATCAGCAGTGCAGTAAAAACACATTCATCTCATCAACACAATGGACGCAAGATTTTTCACTGGGGAAACCTTCAAAGGACAAATACCCCAAAAGCATTAGTAGCTCATCTCGTGAATGAGATGACTTAGGAAATTCTTCAAAAAGTTCCTTAAATCCATATTTGGATTTTACCCACAGTAACAATAAAATTTATCAGTAAAACTTAGATTGATAATTTCAAACCACAATTTCCAGATTTACAAAAATTACCCAATTAGGGCTTTATCAGAATTTTTTTTCTCTCTTGCCTGAGAAAAATGACAAGTTGACTAATCAAATGTGCCTGCCACTGACAGTCCATACTTCTGTTGTTGTACGGCTGTACGAATCCGTATGGATCTGCCCAAAACACTGTACGACTGCCCGATCTACCCTTTTGTCTGCCCTTCTTGCCTGCTCGGCTGTCCTCCACTGCTTCCTGTGATCTTCTTGGTCTGCCCGACTGCCTAATATGTAGCCCTGCTGTTGCTTGGAGGGTTTGCAGCCTTGCCCATGGCCACGACAACCCTCTTAGGGCCTGCCCTACGCTACCCGAGGGTTGGTCGTGGGCCAAAACCTCACGGGTAAGCCTGCTAGAGGCTTCCCGAGGGTGCCTACAGGACCTTCATCCCTCATGTTAGGACTTGTGATGAGTTTCCTGAAGGTGTACGGAAGGGCAGTGCCTTGCCCAAAAAGAAAATTATAGTTCATGAGTGGAAGAGAAGGGAGTTGCTCGAACTTTGTCTTGACTTCCTGAAAAAATAGAGAAAGCAAACAACTTGTGAGGGGAGAGAGAGAGATATGGCTACTCAGAAAAATTTGTAAGAGCTACCAAAAAAATTATGAGAAGAAAAGTGTTGATAAAAACCCTACCTGAGGGTTTGCTGAGGATGCCCTGTTGGGCATCCTCGTATGTATGTGCGACCAGTGGTAGGAGAGGATCACGGTCTGATTAGGGTTCTTGATGGGAAGCTGGCCAGGCTTACCCAAAGAGTACCTACTTTACGTATTGAGCAGATCCATGCCGTTATGCAGGAGTTAGTGGCTGGTATCCCATCTATCTGAATACGCCTTAAGAGAAGGGTAGCCAGAGCAGTGCTTGTTTACATAGAGGCTGCTGCAGCTGAACACGCTGAAGAAGCCCGAGAGCAGGATGACTAGGATGATCAGGGCGGGCAGGGTGGTCAAAATGACTAGGGTGGTCAGGATGACCAGGGTGGTCAAGCTTAGACCTAGGAGCATTTTATGGATTACGATCCAAATTTTGTATATTTTTTGTGTATTATATAGTTATGACTGGATCTGAGGATCAAACTCGACCTATCTATATGGACAAATATTCGCATATATATATATTTTGCCGGTTTATTTACATGTGTATTTCAATGTGTCTGTTGTAAATTTTATGAAATGTGTTAAATTCCAATCCAAGATATAATTCGCATATGCATCAATTAATGAATTTTGATTTCTTGGAATATGATTAAATGTAATAAAATCAAAATTTCTTTCCAATAACTTAACTTGCATAAACTGACGTAGTATAATAGGGTTTCGCACTTGATAAGCTCGATTGAGCTGGGAAACTACCAGTGGAGAGTCAAGCTTGACTTCCAGCTGGGTAATGCTACATGACAAGGCATCCCGTAAAAGCTCAATAATGGCCATGTACTCGGCCACATTATTGCTAGTAGGACCTAGGAAAGTGCCTCCAGAGGAACTAGCTGTCCTGAGGGTGAGTAAATAACCCATGCAGCTAAAGCCAGGTTGCAAGTGTGGCGACTAGTGTCATCTGCAAAACCTATGAACCACTCGGAAGACATCTGTAACAACCAACAGATGCTATAAGAACACAAACCGGCGAACTATTGTACATAAAGTTACATACAATAAAAATACAAAAAAGTGCTAAGCCTAAGCATAGTACTTTTTCAGGTAGAACCCATTTCTAGGCTTAGGCAGCTTATTTCCCTCGAAATCAATTAATTCATACGCACCTTTCTTCAAAACTTTTGACACGACATAGGGTCCTAACCACATAGACCTGAATTTCCTTGCCCCCAGGGGTTCTTTGTCCTGATCCCAAAGCAAGACAAACTCCCCTTCAGAAAAAATCTTAGGTTTGACTGATTTATCGTACTAATTGTTTACCCTATTTTTATGAGCCTCGTTTGCTGTCAGCGCATCCCTACGCTATTCATCTAGATGTTCTAATTGTAACAAACGTTCTTCCAGCTCAGTCGTATCAGGTAGTACATGAATAACTATGTTTAAAAATGGGATTTCGCATTCAATCGGGTTACTGCTTCCACCCCGTGGATGAGTTGGAAAGGAGAAAACCCTGTGCCAGTTTTCACATTGGTCCGATAAGCCCAAAGTGTAGGATACAGCATAATGTGCCAATTTGACTGGGCTGCATTAATAGTGCGCTTGAGAATAGTCTTCAAGGTCTTATTAACTGCCTCAACTTGACCATTCGCTTGCGGGTAGAAAGAAGACGAATGTTCTTGTTTAAACCCTAGCATAGTGGTCAATTCAGTCATCATGCTGTTTTGGAAGTGATTGCCATGGTCAGTGACAATCTCTTTAGGAATACCGAAACGTGCGATAATTTGGTTGAAAACGAAAAAAGCTGCAGTTTCCTCGTCAGCTTTATAGGTGGGTATTGCCTCTGCCCACTTCATGAAGTAATCTACAACGACAATGATGTATTTGTGCCCCATAGCCGAAACTGGGTTGCACGTCATGTAATCTATCCCCCACTTAGTGTAGGGGCCCATTGAGATGACGGGAAATAATGGAGTAGGATGCGACTGCATCTTTCTGGTGTAAAGCTGACAAGTATGACAGCGCTTCATGGCTTCCACACAATCTTTAAAGAGTGTGAGCCAGAAATAACCGGCACGTAAGATCTTCTGGGTCGTTGCTAACCCAGATAAATGACCCCCACACTCTCCGCTATGGGCATCATTTAGGACAATCTCGGCCTCTTCGTGGATAAGAAATCGACGCAAAATAGAGTCTACCCCTCTACGATATAAAGTATCTCCAATAATGAGGTATATTTTTGCATGTAAGCGTAATTTGCGCCGTTCTTCCCGTGAAAAGGTTTCAGTGCACTTCAGAGTTTGGAGATAGACAAGTATATCTCTGTACCAAGGGTCAGAGGTGGAAATAAAAACAATGTGCTCATCTGGGAATGAGTCTTCTTCAATGGCTACATCTTCCTCAACCGAAAATTCTGCAATGAGCTCCGCAAAAACTAAGGATTTTTTGGATTTGGCAGATTGGAAATTTAAGTCAAACTCCTGGAGAATGACTATCCATTTGTTGAATTTGCCTCCAACTATCTGTCGAGACAAAACAGATTGGAAAGGATTAACATCCGCCACCACCATTGTAGTCCTCAATAAGATGTAGCGACGCAAGCTCTTAACAACATACACAGCTGCTAATGCCAACTTTTCGACATGGGAATACCTAAGTTCAGGGCCAGCTAAAGCACGTCTAAGATAGTAGACAACATGCTCTTGGAGTTTATCATCCTCCTGGACTAGTACTACCCTTATAGTTGACTCGAATGCGGCTAGATACAATATAAAATCACGAGAGTAATCTGGCGGATGTAGTAATGGTGCCGACAACAAAGCTTTCTTTAATGCCTCAAACGCAAATTGTGCGATTTCATCCCATACAAATGGGGTGTCCTGCTTCAACAGGCGCATGAAACCTTTAGTGATCTTGGCATAATTTACGATAAAACGTCGAAGGAAGTTGGACTTCCCTTGCAGGCTTTGAAGCTGCTTGATGGAATGAGGAGGAGGTAGATTTACTATGGCTTCAACTTTCAAAGGATCCACCTGAATACCTTTGTTAGAAACTATATGAACCCGAGTAGCCTACCTGACTCGACACAGAAAACGCACTTGTGGCGATTCAAGCGGATTTTGTAGTATCTACATCTTTTGAAGATTAAACGCAAGTGATCTGGGTGATCAATCCTCTTACGAGAATGTGCTGGCAGATCATCAAGGTAGGGTTCGACAATAGACTTAATGTCATGAAAGGCAAAATTCATTGCCCGCTGAAAGGTAGCCCCTGCATTTTTCAATCCAAAAGGCATTTTTGTGTACGCAAATGTACCCCAAGGATAGATGAAAGCTGTTTTATGCTGGTCTTTCGGTTTAATTTGAATCTGATTATACTTGGAGAAACCATCCATAAACGAAAAGATTTCACTCCTCGCACAAGCATCAATGATTTGATCTATGAATGGTGTGGGGTAGTTATCCTTCGGACAGGCTTTGTTTAAATCGTGAAAGTCAGTATAAACGCGTATCATCCCTTGCTTTTTGTCGACAGGCACAGGGTTGGATACCCATTCCGTCAAAGCTATTAGGTAGATGAAACTGGCTTTCAGCAGTTTTTCAACTTCAGCCTTAACAGCTGCCGCTTATGCGGATTTCATGTTCGACTATCGATGGATCTATGCCTGGCATCTCCTCATATGACTAGGCAAACACGTCACGGAATTCTTTAAACAAGGCTGTATAGATAGCAATCTCCTCCGGAGAGCAATTTGTATCGATATGTACATTTTCCACAACGTTTGGGTTTGCAAAGATGTTGATAGGAATAGTAACAGAAATGTTTGCCATATTCCTCTCAACAAATATTCCCTCCCTAGGTCAGGGATTAATGGGTGTATCAGCATCCCCTGCCAGTCTCATATGGAACTCTTGATTTTCAATCCTGCTTAACTTTGGAAGAAAATAGGACCGATGTTGAAGATCTTCGTAGATCTTATCTCGTCCGCACATAGCTTCTAGAATGGCTTCGTCAGATGGCAAAACCATATCTAAGCAATCTTCGGTATGCAAAGAGTTCTCTGCCCAAACAGGCAAATTGGCTTCTTCCAGCTCCTCTAAGACTGTGAGAGGGACTGGAATGAGATCAGCAGCGGTATGAATGACAGCTTGATAAGCTACTTCTGCTGCCGATAAGGGCACTTCAGATTCATGACAGGGAGGAAGAACCCAAGGGTTCGTTATATTGACAACCGTTGCAATAGACTTCCCTACACTAGTAGAACCTAAGTAATTAATCGGAGCTGGAAAATCGAATGTGCCCATCAATGATGCATACATTCCAACCCCTAAGCTCTCTGAAGCAGGTTTAACCTGATCAACCAATGGCACGGTGGTCTCATTAGTTTCCATGCGGCCTTTTTGAGTAAAACTGAGTTGGTCTACAGTAACCAAATTCCCTTCGTGCGGAAACACTACTACCCGAAGAACGACCGATGCAATAGTGAACATGGCATAAGTCCAACTTCTCCCCAGGAGTAAGTTATAATCCAAAGGTGCATCAATCACCTTTACCTCAATAGACATTGCCTTCCCTGCCAACTTTATTTCGAAATCTGGTAGGATACAATGTGGACGAAATGACCTTCCCTCGAAAGCAGTAAGTAGGGTGTTCAATGGAACTAGCTCTGGAGATCCAAGAGCCTTCCGGTAAGATAAGGACATGACACATGTGGAAGCGCCCTCATTGACAACTGCCTTTCCAATGGTTTTTCCGCTATGGATGACATCTATCGATAAGGCCACATGATAAGGTAAGCGAATTTTGACGTCAGACAAATTAAACTTTGCCATGAGGCTCGATGAATCCATACTACCTAAGGCTGCTAAGAGTGCATCTCACTGGGCGGGACAACTCTGTAACACATCTAAAGCCGACATCGCACAAGGAGTTTGGGATAAATCTTCAACTACAGAGTAATTGGCTGCAGCCCTAGCATTAGGATTGTGCAATGTTTTCTTAAAGACACCCTTTGGTATCTTGGGCATAGTGTCGGTAGGTTTTTCAATTGTGAGGGTTAGAAGTTTCACCTATAGACTTACCCTTCTCTGGAGCTTCAGTCTCGTATTTCTTGTTCTTAGTCTAGAGTAATGTCTGGGATTGAACCATGTTGATATAATTTGGGTCAGGAGCATTTGGGGTGCCCCCTGCTACATTTGAAGCCAAAGAAGAATTCTGTCCTTAGGGGAAAGGATCCTTTAGGACAATAGGTTGTTGGCTTTTTAGCAGCTTCTAAGCTTGGTCCATAAGGGGACATTGATGGGTCAGGTGATCTTTCTGGCACAACTTACATGGAAATTTCACCTTCTTCTTTTTTTTTTCTCCCATCAGCATTGCTGGTGGTTTTTTGGTTGTTTTGGTTTCCCTCACCTTTCTTCCCCTTTTTCTTTTTCCCACCGGGCTGTTGATTGCCCTTTTGGGAGGATTGTGCAAAAACATTTGCATTATGGGGTGAGGGGGCAACCTTTGTTGCCTCCGCTGTAGAGTGTTTGATGGACAACTCATGGAGTTGTTTAGCCAAAGACTCCACAGTGGGAGATTTCACTGAACCAACTGCACCATCGGCATGGGGTCTAGGTTTAGGTTTTTCGAAACTATGGGTTGGTCTCGGTCCATCAGGGATGATTTCATATAGAATCCTAGATCGAGAATATATCAAATCTAACTGCTGGGCCCTGAGGATAGCCTCTTCCTCATTAGTTACTCCCAAAGTGGACATGTCCATAGATATATATGGCAATGAAGACTTGAGGAACCAATCTAGTAACAACTCGGGAGGGATAGTGGCCTTAATGAGCCTCTTTCGCCTTCTCCACTCTTGGATGTGATCCAAAATATGAGTGGCTTTGTTCTACAGAAAGGTGGACAATAAGTCTGTCCCAGCATCATATCGGACAGGAAGTTGGAAATAGTTAAGGAACAAATTGGCTAAGTCCCAAAAACTCCCAAACACAGCAGAGGGCATTTCAATGTACCACTTTGCTGCGGCACTAGTAAGAGTTCTTTGGAACAATCTCAACCGAGTAGTGTCATCGTTCAGTGAGTTGGAGGAGCACCACAAGTGAAAAGTGGTGATATGAGCCCTTGGGTCTTCACCAACTTTGCCTTCGAATTTTGGGATATCCGAAGGTAGCTTGGTAGGAACAGGTGGCCAAGAGGCATCATGTCTCACCAGATCATTCATTAGCTTGGACAAATCTGGAAAATTCAAAGTTGCCAGGAAAAAAAGCTTGGGCCTAACTAAAGCATGAAAAGTACCAGTGGAAGTAGAAGGACTTGCCCTCGGGTTCCCAAATGTGAAGGCGGGGTTGCCCCCTGCTACCGGTTGCGAAGTAGTTGGATTGCTTTGGAAAGGATTCCACCCATAAGCCAGTGGATTATGTGGTGCAGTGTATGAGGTTCGAGCTGCCCTAGTTGAAACCGAAGTTTGGAAAACAGGAGCAGGTATCTCTCCGCTAAAAAGCGAAAAAGGAGAGCTCGTGAAAGGAGTCGAAATCGGCGCTTGGAAACCTTGACCATAAGGGTTAGTGTTTCCGAACTACACTCCTACATATGTAGGTGTGGGACCTACATATGGAGCAGATGGGGGAATGTGCCCCCCATTCCAAGGGAAACCCTGGACAAATGAAGAGGGTCCCACTGGACCACTCTGGGCAGTGTGTGCAAAAGAAGTCGAAACAGAAGGTACACTAGGGATCCCAGTGACCACCCCACCAAAAGTGCCTACTACATTTGTTGAAGCCAGTGGTCGGACCACTCGACTAGCTGGAGTTAAAGGAGTAGTAGGTATGTTTTCTCTAGGGGCACCCACCGGGGGAGGTGGTACCCCTTCAACCGGAGCGGCTGAGGTGGAGGTAGAAGGACTTTCTCCTGCACTAGACATTAGTCTGCCCATAGGAACACCAATCACAGGTGAATTGAAAGGATGAACCTATTCGATCACTGGATCGTTTAGGTCAGTAAGAGGTGAATTAAAGTTTCTCGCAAACTCGTCAGCCTGCAAGTCTTCTATCTCTATTGGGGTTGTAACAACCTGGTTTGTCCTAAGTTCTGGTTCACCTGGAACTTCACTAATTCCTACCGGTTCAAAAGAACCGTTTATGTCTAATATCCGCCTTTGTGGGGGAGGTGGAGGCTCCACTATAGTGAGCGGAAGAAGGTTTTGCAACCTTCTTGACCTTCTAAAAGGTTGGTCCTCTACGATTGAAAATTTGACTCTTCACACCCTAAGGTCGGCTAAACACAAACAAACCACAGAGCAATCACTACAAAATTTCCTAAAGTCTCAACAATCACAAGGGGTATAAGATATGCTTTCCAGAAGAAAGTTGAGAGATAGTTACTTAGTGTTCTTGAAGATGTTCTTAGGCACAAGCGGAGGAATCACCCACCGCCCTCCCACACTTTCTATAAGGGTTACCTTCCAAGCCCGTCCAAGGTCAACCAAAAATAGCCTTCCGGTGTACCTGTGTATGAACCCTAGATGTCTAAGAGACTAGGCTACCTCAACTATATTGACAGTCTGGGGGGATAGTCGCAAGCCTGGTTCAAAAACCTTGGTTTACGCTTTGACAAGGAATCAGAGGGTTATCTCCTCAGTCAAGCCTCCACGTGGCCTCGTGCTTAACTCCCGTTTGAGAGGAGCTTTCCAGATACAACTAACATAGGGAAGGGTTTACTTATCGATTGGCCAACTATGTCTGAATTTAAACATTTAAGGATAATTTAAACTCCCTATTCCACAAGTCTAGCCTAAGCTAGTTGGTGTATGGCCCTATAAAATAAAACTTACTAATAAATTTTAAATTATATTGTTTATTTTAAGGGCTGTTCTTAGTCAGAAGGTAAATGGCGTGAAGGAATGTGATGTTATAGACTCAATAAGAAAAGTAAAATGATGTATAAAGCAACTTCCAAAGCAAAATACAACTACTTAAACCAAAATTCTTTTCTTTTTGTAAATGTAAGCTAATGAAATTAAAACTAAGTGTTGGAAAACTAAGACTTTTTATAATTTTTGAAATTTTATTTGAAAATACTGAAAAGAAAACTACTAAGTGCAACTATATGCAAAATCATAAAATGTTTTTTCTTTCACTTTTTCAAATTCTTCAAAAACTACAATGCATCTAAATGCAAATTTTTGAGCGAGTTTGAATGATCACAACATATAAGAAGCAAAATGAAGTATAGAGGACCCACAATAACCAACTTCAACCAAATGGGAAGGAAACATGGTGAAAAAAAACTTGACTTGGAAAACTAATGAATAAAATCCACTAGATTTACTAAAGAAACAAGTGGCTAACTGACACTACACAAAGCAGTACAAAGAATAAGGTATCTAAAGCCTTGATCACTGACTCAGATACATACCACTGAACTCATAGGCCAAGTAGGAGGGCCAACTTCAAGTCACTGAATGAAAAAAGATTCAAACAATTCAAAATTCAAAGGCTTAACAACAAGCGAAAAGTATGGCATACAGGACTTTGGACTTACAGAATTATGCCAACAACATAAGACCTCTAAGCAGACAAAAAAAATCAGCCAAGACAGGGACAAACAAACCCTACCAATTTTTTTTATGCTGCTACAGGATATACGCGACTGTTTTATAGAGCAACTTGCGTACCATACGCGACTGTTTTATAGAGCAACCCACGTATACAAGTTGCTATACGCGACTGTGTATAATAGCAACCCACGTAAACAACAAAAAATTTTTCAAAGAAAAAATATAAAAAGGTCTCTAGACATACTATACTGCAAATCAAAGGCAAGATAAATGAACCATACTTAGAATCAGAGCAAATACTGGTCAAGAACCTACAGGATAAACCCACAGCAGGCTGGACTCTTCAGCGGAGTCGCCAGTTCTGTTGTCCAGGATAAAGCACCCTTGTAACTTAGGGTCTGGGGTTACCAACTTACTACTAACTTGCAGACAATCAACTTTTTACAGGGAATGGAAAGAGAATAGGAAGAAAATCTTGACTTACCCGATTAGCGACGGTTGATCCAAGATTGATCTTCTCTCTCTCCACTTCTCTCCAAAGCTTCTAGGGATGTACTTCTCCACCCGCAAAGAGCAAATTCTTCAAGTAATATCTCATGCATATATATATTAGAGGTTAGATGAAAAGCATATAGATAACATAATCAAACATATTCATTAAACCAATATACATGAAATAAACTCAATACAAGATTGGAAGAAGAATTCTCTTTATTAACAAGCGGTGAATAAGATAAGAGTACAACCCAACTTCTGACACAAGGACTTCTCTGCAACCAAAGGACTCTGAGTTTTGCTGCTCCAAGACTTTGAAGATATACCACCAGCATAACTTTGCTCTCCAAAATTGATTCCTTAGCCCCTACTCCAAGGCCTTTATTTATACTTTGGGAAATAGAGTGGTTTCGAAGGTTGGGATGGTTGAGATGGTTGGGATAGTTATGGATTAGGCCCTAACTAATTTCATCTAATCTTGATTTATATTTTTTAATGTCGAATTAAGGTATACGCGGGTATTAATATAGGCAACTCGCGTATGATACACGAGTTGTTCAAAGGGAACTCGCGTATGCAAGTATACGCGGGTTGCAATGCAAATACTCGCGTATGATACGCAAGTTGCAATGCATATAGTTGCGTATGCAACCCAAAACTCATAATAAAAATATACAAGGCTGGTTTGAGGATAATGCATCAAAGGTCATGCCCATCTATAGTGTTTTTTCCACTTTAATCCAAATTGTCTTTTTGTGTACCAACATAAGGAATGTCGGTACTCGGACGGAGAAGTGCCATTTTGGTTGATAACACTAGTTTCAGTGCAATGAAGGGTATAATGTTGCCTTGTTGAAAAACATGGTCATTTGATCATTTGTACCAAAAATCATGTTTCCCAACAAAAAAAAATGGGGATCGTTTTCCCTTCAATGCAATAAAATGCCTTTAAAAAGGCATATAAAGAGCAGAAAACACTTCCAAAGGATGTATTCATTGAGTAATTCAAAAATATATTTCTCCCTGTTTTGGTATTTAAAATGCTTTAAAAACAATTTTGCAAAATGTATATTTTCTGCCTTTCCTTTTATAGCTTAACAAATTTTCTCAAACAACTAAATTGATAATTTCTCGACATAATATGTGTTGATTTTTCTGAGCAGGATCAAGAGCCATTCTCTTCGGAGAATGGGGACACTTAGTCTGGTACCACGATGTAGACTCAACCTAGTGTTGAGTGACCATTCTATTGAATGGTAGATATCTGGTCTAGGACCATGATATAGACCCAACTCTTCCCTGGGTAGACTCAACCCAGTGTTGAGTGACCATTCTGTTGAATGGTAGACATCTGGTCCGAGACCACGATGTGGACCAGTCTAGTACTGGCAGACTCAGCTTAGTTCTAAGTAGCCATTCTCTTAGAGAATGGAGGCACTTGGTCTATTACCAGGGAGGCACTGTAAGCCCTAGACTGGGTCTAGGCATGTGTGGCACTCTGACCCTTGGTCTATAGGCTTTGTGTACTTCTCCAAGGATTAGCTACCCTTGGTTAAGTTACCCTAGTACCTAATCTTGGTGTCACACAGAGTGTGAGATAAAAGCATTAGTAACTCCCTTGGTTTATGATGATGTACTTTGAATGGAATTAAAAAGACCATAGGGGCACTTGAAAAAGGACCACAGGTAAAAGTAAAAAATACATAAGTATTTTTTGACCACATGAAAAGGACCACAGGTTAAAGTAAAAATACTTAAGTATTTTTTGACCACATGAAAAGGACCACAGGTAAAAGTTAAAAATACGGACCACAGGTGAAAGCCAAAGTTACATAAGGATTTTTGGTAAAAGTCAAAAATACGTAAATGACCTTTTAGATTACTGAAAGGTAAAAAGTTGAAATTGAAATTAGGACAAGAATAAAATATTATTATTTAATCTTTCCTAATTTTGGCCCACTTACAGGTGAATGAAGATTATAAAAGGAGATCAAGTCTTCTTATTATTACACACACTCTCTTGCTCTCATAGGTGAAGCTGCTCTTACTGAAGAATTCGCTGAAGGTTGTCTTTATGGTTTTTCAATTTTTTCCCTAGCTAGGGCATCCATCTATTTTCCGTTTTACCCTTAGCTAGGGTTTGTCTCCTTCATCCACAAACATCAACTTCTCTCTCTTTCTTTTATGAGATAGGGTTTCATCAAAACCCTCACATCTTCTTTTGATCTCCACCACGGTCCATGGATGCCTAAACTATTTCTGGGCAGATCTGATATATTCTGGGAAGACTGTCATAAATTCAGACAGACTATTTTTTTGGACAACTTTTTATTATCTCTGAGCAGATATGGAAATTTGGGGATATAGGGTTTGAAACCCTTGTTCTGATTTTCACTGAGAAAATTTTACTTTAACTGTGGATAAACCCAGATTTGGGTTTGAGAAACTTTTTGAAGAATTTCCTAAGTCATCTCATTTACGAGATGAGCTACTAATGCTTTTTTGGGTTTTTGTCCTTTGAAGGTTTCCCTAGTGAGAAACTCTTCTATCCATTGTGCTGATGTGATGAATGTTATTTTACTGCACTTGTTATTTGTTTAAGTTAATCTGCAAATTTTTTAAGTATTTTTGCTAATGCTAAAATTCAACATGGTATCGGAGCTTAGCACGTGAAAACATAGTAAAGGGACACTGCTGTTGTTTTTCACTAGATCTTGGGATAAGATTTGCAGATCTAACATTTGACTAAGTGGCAAAGATGACCACCAATGGTTTCAAACTAGAAGAGAAGCTTTATGGTTCAACCTACTTCAACTCTTGGAAAGCCAGGTTGACAACCATTCTAGATGAGAATGACTTAGATGACATTGTTTTTAATGTCATTCAAGAGCCAACAACAAATGATGGTAAACTTGGTTACAAGAGGAAGCAAGGTAAGGCTAGAAGAATCATCTATGATTCTGTCAGAGAGTCAGTGATGCCTAACATCACGTCTTTGAAGACTGCTAAAGAGTGCTTTGATACTTTGGTCAACCTTTACGAAAAGAAAGCTTATAGTCAAAACAGAGTCTTGAAGAAGATGCTACGAACTTTGACGCTGAACAAAGATGAAAGCGTTGGTTCCTTTTTCACGAAGATTGCACAAGTAAGAGATCAACTCATTGTTATTGGTATTACTGTTGATGATGATGACCTTGTGCAAACAATGGTTGATGGTCTCCCAACATCTTGGGAAACTTTCATGGAATCCATCAGTGGACGAGATAATCAACAAACTTTTGAAAGGATTTGGCATGATTGCATAGAAGAAGAAGGAAGGAACTTTGGCAAGGTAATAAAGGAGGACAACCTTGCACTTACATCAAAGACAATGAAGTTCAAGAAGCCTTTCCCTCAGCAAAAGAAGGGAAAGAAACCTTAGGGTAAGTTTTCTGACATGTCTAAAGTGGAATGTTATAGTTGCCACAAGTTTGGACATTTTGCTAGAGACTGCAGACAGAACAAGAAGAAACCCAAGAGAAGGTTTCAAGCATCTGCTACAGAAGAAGAAGAAGAAGAAGAAGAAGAAGAACCAAAGAAGAATAAGAAGAAAACCAAGGCTAACAAGGATGAAGAGCCTAGAAGAGAGTACAAGTTGACTTCTGCTCTCTCTGGTTCTTTCTTAGATTATTCCACTTCTTGGTTGGTGGATAGTGGTGCCTCCAGTCACATGACAGGTAACCGTGGAGCTCTCACCAGTTACAGAAAGAATAAGTTCACCACTCAGGTAGAACTTGGAGATGACTCCACTTACAAGATTGAAGGAGTTCGCTCAACTTCACTTCAACTTGACTCAGGTATGGTTCTTCATATTGATGATATTCTTTATGTTCTTGGTTTAAAGAAGAATCTTTTATCTGTTGTTGGTTTAGAATACAAGGGTTACAGAGTCCTCTTCATGGACAAGAAAGTCTTTTTATGGGCAAAAGACACAGACCTAAGCTCAACAATACAGATTGGGGTTCAAGATGGAGGCCTTTATTGGACTTCCAAGGATTCTACTAATGCAGTTGATCCATGTGAGCTGTGGCATAGAAGGTTTGAACACCTTCAGTGCACAACACTTCCAGGCTTACAAAAGATCGTCAACAGAGATGTGGTCTTCCATGAGAAAGCTGTGTTTCAAACACGAGCTTTCAAAAGAAGATGAAGTACCTCCACTAGAGTTTCCAGTTTCAGAAACTGAGATGGAGGAAGAGGAATTTGAGGATGAAATTCCAGATGTTCCAGAGGACATTGAAAGTCCACCAGAAGAACTACTTGAAGTTCCTCTTTACAAAAGGAGACCAGCTTGATACCAAGATATGGTATAAGAAGGCGAGAAGCATAAAGCTCCTCTTGGGACTTTTAGAGAAAGACCACAGAATTACTTAGGTCTTATGAGTCAACTTGACAGTACATAACCTCCATCATACGAAGAAGTGACAAGTCAACAGGTATCGGTTGATGCCATGATTGAAGAGTACAGTTCAATCATGAAGAATAATGTGTGGGAAGTTGTTCCCAGACCAACAGGAAAGTCAGTAATGACAATTGCTCCTGTTGCCAGGTATTCTACCTTTAGAACCATCATTTCACTTGCATTATTTGGATGGAAGTAACATTAGACAGATGTAAAGACAATCTTACTCAATAAGGTGGAAGCTTATGTTGAACAACCTGAAGGCTTTGTGAAGAAAGCCTTGTATGATCCAAGAGTTTGGTATGCGAAGATGGATGGATTGCTCCATGACTTGGGGTTTTCCAAAAGTACAACTAAGTCTAACTTGTACTTTGAGGTTGTTCATAATCATGTCTTGATACTTGTTCTATATGAAGATGACTTGTTCCTTACAGGTGCTGAACAATTGATAGAACAGTGTAAGAGGGAGCTTACCTCTGAATTCGAGATGAAAGATCTTGAATTAGTGCATTACTTCCTTGGCTTAGAAGACTGGAAAAATCCAGGAAACATCTTCCTGACACAAAGAAAGTATGTAGGAGACATCTTGCAAAGATTTGGGATGCAGGATTGCAAGTCTATGGGCGTACCCATGACCATCAACTTAACAAAGTTGGGTGACTCAGCTACCAGTTCACAGAGTATGGACTCTACTCTGTATAGACAGCTTTTTGGATCCTAGATGCACGTCGTGCATACGAGACAAGACACAGAGAATGATCTAAATCAGTGCACGTCCAACATTTATGGGCTCAAGGTTACTTCTAGCAGTGGAGTAATGTTATATGGATATACCGATTTAGACTGGGATGGCAGTATAGTTGACCGAAAAAGTACCTTTGGTTATTACTTCAGTATGGGGTCAACAATGATCTCTTGGGCCAGTAGGAAGCAGGATTCCATAGCTCAGAGTACAGCTGAGGCAGAATATATTGCTACAAGTGATGCCTGCAAGGAAGCAGATTGGCTCAAAAAACTGATATCTGATCTCTTCAAGGGAAAGCTTGACTCAACAATCATCCATTGCGATAATTAGAGTTGCATAAAGTTTTCAGACAACCCAGTGTTTCATGATAGATTGAAACTGTGAAATGAGGTATCATTTCATCAGAGACCTAGTGCAAAGAGGTGCTCTGAAGTTGCAGTACATTCGTACAGATAAATTGATTGCAGATATCTTGACCAAGCCTCTATCAACATAAAAGTTCGTGTACTTTCGTGACAAGCTTGGTATGGCAGAGAATGCCTCTCTCGCTGAGAGGGAGTGTTGATTTTTTTGAGCAGCATCGAGAGCCATTCTCTTCGGAGAATGGGGATACTTGGTCCGGGACTACGGTGTAGACTCAACCCAGTGTTGAGTGACCATTCTGTTGAATGGTAGATATTCGGTTTGGGAGCATGATATAGACCCAGCTCTGCCTTGGGTAGACTCAACCCAGTGTTGAGTGACCATTTTGTTGAATGGTAGACATCTGGTCCGGGACCACGATGTGGACCAGTCTAGTACTGGTAGACTCAGCTTAGTTTCGAGTAGCCAATCTCTTGGAGAATGGAGGCACCTAGTCTGTTAATAGGAAGGCACTGTAAACCCTAGACTATGTCTAGGCATGTGTGGCACTCTGACCCTTGATCTATGGGTTTTGTGTACTTCTACAAGGATTAGCTACCCTTGGTTAAGTTACCCTAGTACCTATTCTTGGTGTCACACAGAGTGTGAGATAAAAGCATTAGTAACTCTCTTGGTTTATGATGATGTACTTTGAATGGAATTAAAAAGACCACAGGGGCACTTGAAAAATGACCACAGGTAAAAGTAAAAAATACATAAGTACTTTTTGACCACAGGTACAAGTAAAAAATACATAAGTACTTTTTGACCACAGGTTAAAGTAAAAAATACATAAGTATTTTTTGACTGTAGGAAAAGGACCATAGGTAAAAGTTAAAAATACGGACCACAGCTGAAAGTCAAAGTTAACATAAGGACTTTTGGTAAAAGTCAAAAATACATAAATGACCTTTTAGACTACTGAAAGGTAAAAAGGTGAAAGTGAAATTAGGACAAGAATAAAATATTATTATTTTATCTTTCCTAATTTTGGCCACTTACAAGTGAATGAAGATTATAAAAGAAGATAAAGTCTTCTCATTATTACACACACTCTCTTGCTCTCACAGGTGAAGCTGCTCTTACTGAAGAATTCGCTGAAGGTTGTCTTTATGGTTTTTCAATTTTTGCCCTAGCTAGGGAATCCATCTATTTTCTGTTTTACCCTCAGCTAGGGTTTGTCTCCTTCATCCACAAACATCAGCAACTTCTCTCTCTTTCTTTTATGAGATAGGCCCTAACTTTCTGGGCAGATCTGATATATTCTAGGCAGACTCATAAATTCGGACAGACTATTTTTTTGGACAGTTGTTTATTATCTCTGAGCAGATCTGGAAATTTGGGGATTTAGGGTTTGAAACCCTTGTTCTGATTTTCATTGAGAAAATTTTATTGTAACTGTGGATAAACCCAGATTTGAGTTTGAGAAACTTTTTGAAGAATTTCCTAAGTCATCTCATTTACGAGATGAGCTTCTAATGCTTTTTTGGGGGTTTTGTCCTTTGAAGGTCTCCCTAGTGAAAAACTCCTGTCCATTGTGCTGATGTGTGATGAATGTTATTTCACTGCACTTGTTATCTGTTTAAGTTAATCTGCAATTTTTTAAAGTATTTCTGCTAATGCTAAAATTCAACAATATTTATGTTTAAACAACGCTTATGTACTTCGTTTGTGCCCTAGATATGAACACTTAAATTTGTATGCAGGTATGAAGTTACTATGAACAATCTAGGCATGAGATAAATGATCTGGATATGAACTACTGCAACAGCAACAAGTCTCTAACTATTGCTAGAGATGATGGAACTTGAGACCTGTGTCCAATGGTTCATCCATTTTATCATTAGACCACAAGATCATGTCCTAATGAGTACAGTTGTTCTTAATGATTTTGATTTTCCTCCCTAAATTTCACATGTTGATTTTTTATTTAGACCTTTTTATCCCTATGCATGATAATCCTTTCTTTTCATGTTTTTGTAACTTTAAAAGATCATGCTTTATCATCCTTTGATCCTTCTTATGTACTTATAGCTAATATATGCACATTTTACCTTTCATTCTGGTTACTCAGAAATTACAAGTTTGAAACAAATTAATGGATTTCTTTATGCTACACTGCAGACTGTTCCACAAGAATTTGTCTCTCGTTGGATGTCAAAACTTCAGGTGAAACCAGTAAGACTTTTATATGAGAAGAAGCCCCAAAAATGGGAAGTTATGTTTAGAACATATGAGAGAAACTCTGGACTTTTTTCTGGGTGGAGAGAGTTTGCTGTTAGTAATGGGCTGCAACAAGGAGATACATGTGTTTTTAAGATGGTAGATCAGCTACAGTACATTTTTAAGGTCCATGTCATTAGGCATAGACCCCATGAGAACCGTGGAGGTAGAAAAAAGAAAATAAATGTAACATGTGCACATGCATTGGTGCCACACAAGAAGATGAAGCCATCTGTGGTAAACATAAATCCTTATCGTCTGGTAGTACATGAGGAGAGTATTATTCCTCAGTCCATGGTTGAGTACAAGAAAGGCTCACGCATTAGAGACTCCATAATAGGGTATGAAAGTCACAAAACTGCTGAGGTTACATATATTCAAGGACATACAGGAAAAAACAATATTGAAGTTATTGAACTAGATTAGTCCATTTGAAAAGGCCAAGTTGAAAATTTTCTTTATGTTTTGTATTTCAACGTTGGTCCTGAGAATAATTTGTTGAAAGAGTGTTTGTAGATGACACTGATACTGTATCATCAATTCAAGATTATTCTCTATTCAAGGTGGGTTTCTTAACATTTACCTAGTACAGTTCTCTTTCCTGGAAATGAAATCCTAATGCTTTTATAATTTATTAGGATAATACAGTCTCTTTCCTGGAAATGAAATCCTTCAATTATATGTCATTCAAAGCTTTCATCCATGCCAATTTGTGTTGCATATGGTAAGTTGAATCATTTTCAGTTTTTGTTTGTAATGTAAGCAATTCATTGCTTGGGTTATATTTGTGTTATATCATATCAGTCTGTGTATCAATAAATACTATTCATTTTTTCTATAACTTTTACTGGATGAAGAATTTGGGTATATATATATATGTATGTATGTGTGTTTTGCGGGGAAGGCAAGGGAAGCTGTATCTTTCATCATAGTATCTTTAGAATGGGATAATGAATATTTACAATCATTCCCTGTATATATATATATGTATGTAGGGAAAATCATATATATATATATATATATTTATATATATATGGGGAAAATCATTCCCTGCATATATATATATATATGGGGGGGAAATCATTCCCTGCATATATAAGGGAAGGGAATGGAAGGGAATGGAAGCTGTATCTTTCATCATAGTATCTTTAGAATGGGATAATGAATATTTACAATCATATATATATATGATTTTCTCCATACATACATATATATATATATGCAGCTGTATCTTTCATCATAGTATCTTTAGAATGGGATAATGAATATTTACAATCATATATATATATATATATATATGATTTTCCCCATATATATATATATGCAGGGAATGATTTTCCCATATGTAGGGAAGAGAAGGGAAGGGAATGGAAGCTGTATCTTTCATCATAGTATCTTTAGAATGGGATAATGAATATTTACAGTCATTCCCTCCATATATATATATATATATATCATCATAGTATCTTTAGAATGGGATAATGAATATTTACAATCATTCCCTGCATATATATATATATATATATGGGGAAGGGAAGGGAATGGAAGCTGTATCTTTCATCATAGTATCTTATTATTGAAGGTTCTTATTTATATTTATTTTTTAAATCAAAGTCATATAAGCCGTTTCTTTCATCAGAGTATATTTAGAATAGGATAATGAATATTTACAATCATTCCTTAAAAGGGTTGAGAGTTAGAGGCTTATGATTATTATTTTGTTTTAAAGAAAAAAACCTATAACTTGATCTTCAAGGAGAATTGTCTGCTCATAGCCGTTCATAGCTGAATTAGCAGTAAAACCAACTAGCAAAGAGACTATCAAAACTTGTATATCCTAACATCAAAACTGAGCTTTCAAGATACATAAAGAAAAATTCAGAAATAGTATCAGTCCAACAGTTTTATAAGAAACTGTTCCAGAAAACAAACACCAAGAAAGATGCTACTGTCATAATCAGCTTTTTGGCTTCAGCTAATATAAAGAGCAATGTCCAGAGTCAAACAAGGAGAAATCCTTGAATTCTTCAAAATATATGATTCCTTCACCGAGCCAACAACCTTTTAAGATAGACTATCTGCCAAAATATTGTGTTCCCTGTATATATGCAGAAATGAGATCCTATTAAAGGAATCAATAAGCTTCCGAGTCCTGTAGCTCCACTGTCCAACAAAACAACCTGTAAAGAGGATTTACAAACAGTTCAGTTTACGACAACCCTGGAGTCTCCAAAATCCTGTAAGACAAAAAACCTCTGTTATGTGCAAACTTTAATAATCTCCAAAGAGCTACTAATTAAGCTCTCGAATTGGTCCCTGTACCGCATCCCATCCAGAGCAGGAAATAATGATCTTCTAACAGTTCTAGAACCATGCCACCACCACAGCCATCTTTAGAAGATGCCCCATCAAAAAGGCCACATGAATCCCATCTTCAATCTTTGGTTCCTGTGGACTCTTGATTGCTTTTGGTATCTGTTCCATGAAGAATTCCTTGAAAAAACTCAAATTTTTAATCCCACTACCAAGTTATTTTGTAAAATGTCTTCAAACACCAAAGCATTCCTAACTTTCCAAACACCCCATATTACGAAAAAAACACCAAAGCATTCCTAACTTTCCAAACACCCCATATTACGAAAGAAGGCACGATTTTAAAAAGTGGACAGTCATATATCCATTCAAACAGATTTCTTTCTAAAGTAGGATATGACCAACTTCTATTTATCTGAAGTCAAACCTGAACCTCTGACCAGACATTTTTGCAGAATACACAGTTCAGAAATAGATGATCAATAGTTTTTCCAGTAGATTTACATAAGTAATAAATATTTTGACCAGTAATGCCTCTTTTGTTCAAAATTTCCCAGATCAAGATACAGTTTTCCAGACAAAGCCAAGAGAAACATTTTATCTTTAATGGAAAGTTCCATCTCCATAGCTTCTTATACCACCATTTATCTAAACATGAAGTGTTTGAAACAGTGATTGCTTTATAGGCTTCTTTGGAAGTGACAAGACCTGGTTTTATCCATGACCAGATCAGACACTCTTCCTCACCTCTTAGTCTACTACCAAGATGCCTCAGATCTGCGATAAAATTACTCCCTTCAATGGCATGTTCACCTGTCAGGCCCAATTCTGAAGCATATAACCAGTAAGATGCAGCGTTTGAATCAGCATTTGGATTATAATATGAGCAAGCCTGGTGAGGCCTAGATCAGATAAAAAAGATATCATATTGAAAGATAGTTTGTAAATACTATCTTCCCCAATGAAAGGGTCGATCCTTAGGACCACTTTATCCCCATTCCCAATTTTCCAAGATAGCCAAGTACCCAACCATGGAAAGTTCTAGAAAAACCACTCCAAATGTTAGATGCCAAGGAAACATATGTTTTCTCCTTTTCGTCCATCCATCCACTGAACATTATTTTTAATACTTACTTTTTAAAATCTTGCTCCAAATATCTGTACCAGACATGTGATACAACCAACAGTTGGCAGGTTGTCAAGCTTCGACGAAGTCTAGCACTTCGAAGACTTCGACGACTCTGACTGCTTCGACGGGTCCATCTCGGCATGTTTGCTTCGACAGGTCCGCCTTGACATACAACATACTAGCATGCCTTGTCAATATTGACAATTGTCAAACATTGACAAAATTCCTTTGTCTTCCAGTCGTCTGCGACAGATGAACAATATTATGATTCCTCCATCTTTCATGGAGAAGAAGTAATAAATTGGTTCGAATTCTTGCATATTGTTTGTGCGCATGCTTTCTGTCGACCTACTGTATTTCCTGCTTTGCTGATTCTTTTTATATTCTTCCGCCATAACAGAGCTTGACTCATTCAGTGGACTGTTGTCCCTAGCGTGCACTTGGGCACGACCTGGATTATTGGTATCAGAGCAAGATTTTGTTCAGAGCTTAAGTTACATAAGAACTTCCATCGAAGTTATTTAACTTATGCCTGTTCAAACATGCTCACAAATTCAGCAACACAAGAAGACATTATCTTCGACTTCAAAAAAGATGGTCGAAGAAGCATACAATAGACATGCAACTGACGAGACAGAACAACTCATAGAAAAAGCACTGGCTCGCTAGAACTGAAATGTTCGCCCAGTTTAGCGAGAATCTCATGCGAGTCACTTCGAACTCCGGGGAATCCTCGACGTGACCTCACTCCGATAAAATAAACCCCTTCAAAGTGAAAATGAATCTGGGCATACCGAATCTTGAAGGCAATATTGACGCGGAATCCGTCGACAATTGGGTACAACAATTGGAATCTTACTACTCAGTGAATCATCTCTCCGAAGCTAAAAAGATCATCATTATGTCCTTAAAAATGTCGACCTCCATACATTGGTGGGAGAATCTATCGACAAAGATGGAAAAAGACGACGACCCCATAGACACATGGGTAAAATTTGTCGAATATGTTCGAAAGCAGTTTTATCTACCCAAGTATCTTGAACAACAGCATAAGAAGTGACAGTAGCTAAGGCAATGGAAAGACCAGTCCGTATAGAGTTACACCGACGAGTTCCATCGACTCATGGTTAGACTTGGCGTCCAAGAAGAAGAGAAATTACTTATCCTGAAGTATGTCAACGGTTTATCCTCGTACATTCAGCAAGAGATGGAGTTTCTGACTGTCAGCAGACTTGCAGATGCATTTCATTACGCCAACAAGCTTGAAGCTAAACATAAAGGAAAAACACTTTTCACGAACAAGCCAACAGGTCGAACATTCGACAAGAAGTCACCAGCCGACTCTGCCAAAGCCCGATCATCAAAAGAAGAATTTTCAAAAAGACAAGAGGGATCGCAACAAACAAATTCCTACTAGGAAATGGTGTGATTGTCATAGTTCAGCATGGCATGATACGTCAGAATGCAAAGCTCAGAAGACATTTTTGAAAAAATTGTCGATACCTGGCTTGTCAGACAGAACCTTGGTAGAATTTGATCCAGATGCATCAACCCTCTTGGCTTCGACCTCGACCACTCCAACAGAATCGACTATCGTCAATGAGGAGGAACAAGAGCGCCTGTTCCATACACGAATATGGGTTCAGAAAAATCTATTACATCCTGATTGTGGATAATGGTAGCAAGAATAAATTCGTTTCTGAAGATCTTGTGAAGAAATTAGTTCTTGCCACCACTCCACATCTTTAGCCTTACCATATCAGTTGGATGAAGGATGGGTAGGAACTAAGGATCGCATGCCAATGCCGACTCACTTACTTCATTAATTATTTTGAAGATGAAGTACTCTATGACATGGCATCGCTTTCCGTAGTCGACGCCCTGTTCGGAAAACCTTACATATGGGATCGACATGGTACATATCAGTCATGGCCTCAAAAGGTGATTGTCAAAATCTGGAATCAATGGTATGGCATACTAGAGCGACAACCCACATTAACGGTTGTTATGATATCTGCCAAACAAACAAAGCTTATCAATGATGCTCACAAATTCACATTAATCATGATAAAGCCTTAAAATTACAGGAAGACTGTAACAACAAGTCGACTCACCAACCAACGCAACTCCCAACAACAAGAATAGATCGACCACATTCTTGAGGAATACCGGAACGTATTTCAAACACCAAACGGAGTACCTCTGCATTGTCGGGTAAAACACTCCATTGAACCTGTTCCTGGTTCTTCATTACCTAACACATCTGTTTACAGAAGATCCATTCTTGAAAATGAAGAGATTTGCAGGAAAATCCAAGATTTGATCAACAAGGGTCATATCCGCCCCAGCTCCTCTCCTTGGGGAAGTCCAGTCATCTTAGTTCCAAAGAAGGACGAGATTTGGCGCATGTGCATCGAGTATCAGGCTCTCAACAAAATTTCAGTAAAAAATAGATACCCTCTTCCATGGATTGATGAACTCATCGACAGTCTGAAGGTGCTAAGTTCTTTACGAAACTCGACCTCAAGTCGGGATACCTTCAGATTCCAATCGAGTCCACCGATGTATGGAAAACGCTTTCAAGACCAAGGAATGATTGTTTGAATGGTTAGTGATGCCTTTTGGCTTAACCAATTCACCTGCAACTTTCATGAGATATATGGATGACCTTGTACGACCTTTCATCGGTAAGTGTGTCATTGTCTATCTTGACGATATCTTGATTTTCAATCCATCATGGGAAGACCATGTCAAACAACTTAGACAAGTCTTTGACACTCTCTAGCAACATTGAGTATATCTGAATACGGACAAATGCTCGTTTGCTATGACTAACATCAAATATTTGGGGTATGTAATTGACTCTGTAGGCATTCATGTCGACCTAGAAAAAGCACAGATCCTCAAAGATTGGCCCATTCCTCAAAACATTCATGAACTAAGAAGTTTTCTTGGTTTGGCGAATTTCTATCGACGATTCATACTTGGCTTCAGCCACATCGCATGGCCTTTGAATCGGTTGACGAAAGGAAATGGGAAAATTGTTTTCAAATGGACACCGACACAACAACAAGCTTTTGAACAACTCAAAAACAAGCTTTTGACTGCACCAATACTTGTGTTACTTGATTTGCATCAATCCTTTGAGATTGAGATGAATGCATCGGACTATGCCCTCGGCGCAGTGATCACTTAGTTAGGCCACTTAGTGACGTTTCATTCTGATACTTTCAGCGACACTGTCAGAAGGTACTTGACATATGAAAAAGAACAGTACGCCATTGTGCAAGCTCTTAAGGAATGGATACACTACATTTTTGGCAAGGAAAAGGTCATCATCTCACTGATCATAAACCTTTACAGTTCGCTCTGTCCCAGTCGAAACTATAGACAACTCGACAACTCAAGTGGATTAATCGCCTACAACAATTTCAGTTGGTAACTAAGTATTGGAAAGGTAAATCCAATGCCGCAACCGATTGTCTCAGCATACCACCCATTACTCTACTGTCTACAGTGATGAGTATGCAGGGTTATTCGGTAGACTGCGATTTCTCTGCAATTTATCGACAGCTTCAGACTGACACGTTGTCTACTATCGACTACTTCTTGAAGGACACCTTGCTATACAAGCTTGGACAACTTTGTGTACCGACCAGTGAGCATCGAAAAAATCTCATTTGAGACATGCACTACAACAACGCTGCAGGACATTTTGGAGTTGCAAAAACAGTTGTTATCCTCCAAAATTATTTCTACTGGCCTTCACTTAAATATGACGTCAACAAGTACATTTGATCATGCATGGCTTATTGTCACATGCCCCAATTTTGCAAAAATAATATTATCTTATTTGGTTTTATTTAAAGACATTATGTTAAATTTTATGCTAAGTTGTAAATGACAACTCCGCAGAGTCAAGGATATTGAATGTAAATTTGAGTATTTTAATTATAAATAAATAAAAGTGGAGACAACAGATTAAGAGAGCTATTAAAAGAGTGTTTACTGGTCAAGTTGGTGGAGGAGACTGGGTAGAGAACAAACCGACATGTGGCAGCATCCTCAAACACTTCCAACTGTTGCAAGTGGCAACCTCCCTACATTTGGGGTCATGATCCCCCAAGAAAGTGGGATCAGAGTAGGTGGCTCAATTAATGACAACTGACCCAAAAGACCTAGGCAATCTTTATAAAAATTCCCATTGAAGAGCGCTAAGGCTGCTCATTCTAGGGAAGTGATCATTCAGGTGAATGTACTTCAGAGAAATTCAATGGCAAGGGAATTTGTGGAAAGAGTTTGAGGGATTTACTGCTAAGTGATATAGTGCAGCTTTTCAGCTGAAGGATCTTACTGCTGAGTGCAGAGTATTTACTGAGTCATTGGACTAGTCTGTGTTTGCATGCTCCACCAGTTCTCAGCGAAGGAGACCAGGAACCGGCTCGGGGGTCCTGAGGAGACGTTGTTTGAGCGTTCTCCAGGAGTTGGTAGGGAGGAATGACCTCCTAACGTTGTTGTTGTCTAGCTTAATCGTGTTCTACAGTCTTTTTGTTTTATTGTGTTAGATGGTTAAATGTGAGTCTGACTGATTAATAAATGTTAAATGCTTAGTTATGAACTGTTAGAGTTAGTAATCTTTTGGTTTATTGAAAGAATGAATCTGAAATAGATGAAAAATAATACTTACCTATGTTTTTCCACATCTGGAAGGACCAGACCGTACTCCAGCACATGCAGTATATTTAAAATTAGATGAAGGAAATGAGAAGAAACTGAAATGAATAGATTTAAAATGCATTTCATAATAACAAAGTAATGTATTGCAGTATTTAGGTATTTAACCTGGTTATCTATGTTCTTTGTTTATGTAAATGTACTGATAATGAAATAGCAATATTACATTACAGGTAAAAGAATTATTATGTTAAGGGAATACACTAATAGTTATTAGGACATGTTTATACACAGTATATTATACATTTATCTTCAAATTAAAATATGCAGGAAGGTAAAAAAGTGTTAGGTCGTATATGTATTTTCTTAGGTTTATTTAAATACCAGTTGCTTACAGTGAAAGAAATGTAGTTAAACTATTGGTTTACATTCAGTTCATTAATGATACAAATACTATTCTTATAGCTTATTTACTAATAAATATTCACTCAACTAAGTCTAATATTTATTAATAAGCAGGTAGTATATTACTAAATATTTAAATATAAAAAACAAACTAAACTAAGTTACAAAAGCTGAGTTCTGAGTATTTTCAACTAGTAAACTTTAGTAATTAAACAATAAGAATATGATAAATAACAAATTCATAAATGAAATACATATCTGTGTAAGAATTGTTCTGAAATTATTAACAAGTTATACAGGAAGAGTACCTACAGGGTCGAAACTCTCTTTTAATTTCTTTGTTTAATAAAAGAAAGACAGTAAAGCTATAATTCTACTAATGAAATTTTATCAATGAACAAATTAAACTATTGTAGACTGGATTATAGTCTTCATAACAAAAATATATATACAGATGCACATTTAAGAAACTACATTAGATACATACAATAATATTAACTTGAACACTTTTTGTTTTACAAACCTACTTAAATAAAATTGAAAGAATTATTTTAAACACGGGTTTCATTCAGGAAACCCTAACTCAATATTTCTGAGCCTGTAAGTAAAATAATTATAGAACATGACTGTATAATAGACTTCAAGCCTTTAACAATATTCTTTATGCAAAATAAATAATACATAGTAAAATTGTTATTACACAGGCGAATAGAGTAAAAACCCTAGTTTACAAAGTCACCATAATAGCTTTAAGATAAACTGAGTCCGAGCTCCAAGGAAAACCATTATGCTTTAAAAGAAACTGTGTATTGCATAACAGGCCGAAAAGGCATAAACTTAAACAGAGTACAAAAACCAGCTTAAAGCCGGTGCACCCATATTATGATATGGGGTTTTAAATAACGAAAAACGATAGACCAAGTATCAAACTTTTGTAAAAACATGAAAAACGAGCATTTACAAGTCACGGCTTGAGCCGTAGTTACCCTGCTGTAAGCGAGGGTTTAAACAAAAACCAAAACTAGTAAACTGAAGAACAACAACCCAAGACTGGGTAACAACCATGCCGTAACTTCTTCCATCTGGAAACTGTCCCCTAAGGTCTGCACAAGCAGGGAGAGCCTTTTGGTAACCAGGGCTTACCCGTAGACAGAATGTCGGTCCAATTGTGAAGTGTTTCCTTCCAAGGGTTATGCGAACTGTCACCTGCAAAATGGAATTCAAAGTATAAATTAAAAACTTGGGTATAGCACTGAAATCGTAAATTCTTCATAGCTTGCAACTTATGAAATAAACGATGGTTACCTGAAATGTTGGAAACCGAGGTCAAGAAGTAGGCAGACCAATACCACGAGCACAGCAACTCTCGTATTCACCTGGAAGTGAAGATTATGGAGCCACGAAGGAACAACAACACTGCAACCAGCGTAACGAGAAGCCAAACCCTCATATCCGCAGTGACAGAGACGACAGGGGCTCACGATGCAAGCTACACTGTCAACAGGAGTAAGAGCAAGCCTGGCAACGACCACGAAAGAGTTCAACACCAAAAGGATGACACTAAAAGAGCTACATAACCTTTACGACAGTTTAGTGAATGCAGAAAGAAAAACGAATGAGAGCTGTATGTCTCTCCAACTATCATTTAAATGGCAACGTTTCAGCGGCAAACAACGAAGCTGGAGCTGAACACAGGCGTGCCCTCATGGCTGCATCAAGCTAAACGAAGCAGAGACCGAAACCCTCGCTGAACAATGAAGTTAGGGTTGCGAGTTAAGGCTTATAAATCACGATTTGTATGGCGAGAAGAGCTCCACGTATACACAAATATTTTCACCTCTCAATGGGTTCTTTTATATAGTTATCACTGCAATCAGTCGAACCAAATAATTGATAATAAATTACTCTATGCATGTAATGATATTGTAATATAACATAAAGTCAATACCATATCACTCCAAACGAAGTCAAGCCTCGACAATGAACTAGTGTTATACCATCATTAATATAATGTTCAACCTTGTAAATAGCTTGGGTAATGAGTCTATTTGCATATGGAGTCGAGGCACTTGTTCCTCAAAGATTTTATTTATGTTTTCGATGCTATGATAGCAAAGATCTTTTAACCCTTTTATAGTCCAACTTATAAGAAAATATCAAGAGGATAGTAGAAGTTTGAATAAGCTTGATAATGCCTTTATTAATTGCACGGGGGTGTCACCTAGGCACCAATATGATATCACGTCCGTTCATATTGGGGGGGTTAAAATTAAAAAATTAAAAATCAATATATTGGGGGTATATTAGGGGTAATTAGGGTTTTTTTTTACTATTTAAATATCCAATATGTTGGGGTATGTTTTATTCAACATTTTTGCCTGAGCCGTTCACCAGTCCTCTGAGCCTTGCTTGCTAGGTGCCTGTGCCTGCGAGCTCCTTTGCTTGTGGTCTGAGGTCTGAGTGCACCTGCACCAACCCGAGGTGCCTGCGAGCTGGGTTTAGGGCGTTTTTTCCATCGTGTAGTTGTGCCGAGGTGCCTGCGAGCTGGGTTTAGGGAGTTTTTTCCATTGTGTGGCTGCATGTCGAGGTGCCTGCGAGCTGGGTTTAGGGTGTTTTTTCCATCGTGTGGCTGTGCCGAGGTGCCTGCGAGCTGGGTTTAGGGCGTTTTTTCCATCGTGTGGCTGCATGCCAAGGTGCCTGCGAGCTGGGTTTAGGGCATTTTTTCCATCGTGTGGCTGCATAATATTTGATTGCTTAATATCTGGAGATTGCTAAGAAGCTGAGGAGCCGTCTGGAAACTGGTGATTGCTAAGAAGCTGTTGCAGAGGGGATATCTGGAAGAGTGATGCTTTTTGTTGACAGACCTGCGTATCTGTGTGTATTCTGGGCCTAGAGGCTTATAGTGCAGTTGTGCACAGGGTCCTGCTAGCCGTCGAAAAAACCTGTTAAATGTGTTAAAAAATACGAACTATAACAGGGCGTTTTTTCAAATCCCCGTAGTGTTTTCTGGAAAACGAGGGCGTTTTACTCCTTGGGTTTTCTGTGGGTTTTCTCCATGCTGTGTCCATTGTGTTTGCTGGATAACAGGGCATTTTTTCCAGCAGCATTGCAGTGGTAGCAGCGTTTTTTGGAAAACGAGGGCGTTTATTCACCGTTTTGTGGTCATGGGTTTGTGGTGGGTTTCTCTGGTGCTGGAGGAGGCACATTGGAGATCTATTGCATATCATTCTTGGAGGTACGCTGTAGTGTGTTTAATCTTTGATGAAAAATGCCTGTACTTCTTTTTGTGAGATAGCAGAGACAGTTGCTTACCCATCAGTAGTTCCAAAATCAATAGCATGGTCAAAATAGTAATTCCTAGAATCACGAACTAGATCTTATACCTATGCTTTTTCCACTGATGAATAAACTCCTGTTTATAGGTCAACTACAATGAGATCCGCATCTCTAACTATTGTTACCTTTTCCACTGCTGATGTTGCTCTCTTTATGCGGCCTATACCCCTGCGTATGATGAATCAATGGGTTATGTATGTCTTTCGAATTGGAAGAAATGCCAGTGGTATGGGAACAGATCCAATTGACCGATTTTACTCCAACATTGACCCATATTCCGTTGACATTGATTTTTTTGAACCCATTGGAAACCATCTTGTGCTGAAGCCATAATTTTCTCCCTTTCTAGTCTAGAGACATGCTTGACCAAAACTTTATCTAAACTATCTTCATTCTTCCCATCACACACACTGTTCTG
>LPNX010805529.1:142466-235737 GCA_001517045.1 Pseudotsuga menziesii
CAACTCTTGTTTTGATCACCTTTTGATCTTTTGCAGGTACGTTGAAGTTGACTCTAGGAGTTTGGGAAGGGCTATTTGAATAAGCCACTAACAATACATTTTGCTTCAAGGTGTTTCATTTCGATAGTAAGATTTCTTCATCCTTTTTAGATATTTGAATTGAAAGTGCATACTTTGCTTCCTAGCTCTTTGTTTTATTAATAATCGTTAAGTTTGGACTTCATTTCTTGTCTAAATCAAACTCATTTCTATGTGGACTTGAGATATAAAATAATACCCATTTGATCTAACTTTCATCTTATTTTACCAAACCTCATTTAAATGTTTCTTAACCTTATTAAAAATCTAATTTAGCCAGAGGGTGGCCATTCGACTTGCTGATGGTGGAGCTCTTAGCACAGTGGGCACCGAAAATAGCACCACCGACGAGACCTACGCAACACCCTGGGTGGGCGCGGAACCTACGTGCCCTTTCTTTTGTTCCTTTTTGTCCAGCCCCTATTCAACCACGGTTTCATCGAGTCTAGACTCCATTCCTTGCCAGAATCATGTTTTAAACTTGGTCAGGCCTCATCTCTACGAGTCCCGACACTGTAGATTAATAACCGTTTGAGTGGGGCCTACGCAACGCTGTTGGTGGCCGCAGAACTTACACCTTTTTTTTCTTTCTTTTTCTTTTTGGTTTCACCCCTTGTTTGACCACGGTTTCATTGAGTCTGGACTCTATTCCTTGCCTGAATTGGATTCTGGGCTTGGCCAAGCCTCGTCTCTACGAGGCTTGGCACTATAGAACAATGACCGCTTGGGCTAACCTCTGCCCGACTCTACTGGAGCCAGCAGGGAAATGCCTCTTGGCCTCATGAAAGTTCCATTTTGGACTAGGAGGGAGGGTTGATCTTAGCTAGCTTCCCTTTTGCTCTCCCCGCACTCCTCTGCGACATCCCTTGAAGAGGGGGAGGAGTGAAGAGGGGGAGGAGGAGCGACCCTTACGGGTGCGATCATACCAGCATTAATGTACCGGATCCCATCAGAAATCCGCAGTTAAGCGCACTTGGGCTAGAGTAGTACTGGGATGGGTGACCTCTCGAGAAGTCCTAGTATTGCACCCTCCACCCCTTTTTTCGCATGCCTCCGGGGCGAGGGAAACGCGGGGCCCGGAGGGGCACTATGGGCTGATACGCTGGGTTGGTCCTCCTGGCAGAGGTGGCACCCTCCGGGGGCAGTCGGTTGTCGCTAGGCCATGGCGTGGGAATGGCCATTCGACTCGACTATGGTGGAGCACTTGGCATAGCGGGTGCCAAAAAGAGCACCGCCGACGAGACCTATGCAGCGCCCTGGGTGGGCGCGGAACCTACGCGCCCTTTCTTTTGTTCCTTTTGGTCCAGCCCCCTATTCAACCACGGTTTCATCGAGTCCAGACTCCATTCCTTGCTTGAATCGTGTTTTAAACTTGGCTGGGACTAATCTCTACGAGCCCCGACATTATAGAATAATAACCGTTTGAGCGTGACCTACGCAGCGCCGTCGGTGGCCATGGAACTTACGCCTTTTCTTTCTTTCTTTTTCTCTTTGGTTCCACCCCTTGTCCGACCACAGTTTCATCGAGTTTGGACTCTATTCCTTGCCTGAATCAGATTATGGGCTTGGCCGAGCCTCATCTCTACGAGGCTTGGCACTGTAGAACAATGACCGCTTGGGCTAACCTCTACCCAACTCTACCAGAGCTAGCGGGGAAATGCCTCTTGGCCTCGTGAAAGGTCTAGTTTGGACTAGGAACAATGTCCAACTTGAATGAAATCATGGTTCTCCCCCCACTCCCCCCTCACTCGTTTCGACGGGGAGGGAGCATCGCAGGGATCTCAGTCGGCTTCCCTTTTGCTATCCCCGCACTCCTCCACGACATCCCTTGAAGAAAGGGAGGAGGAGTGACCCTTGTGGGTGCAATCATACCAGCGTTAATGCACCGGGTCCCATCAGAACTCCACAATTAAGCATGCTTGGGCTAGAGTAGTACTAGGATGGGTGACCTCCTGGGAAGTCCTAGTGTTGCACCCTCCACCCCTTTTTTGCATGCCTCCGGGGCGAGGGAAACGTAGGTCCCGAAGGGGCACGATGGGCCGATACGTTGGGTTGGTCCTCTTGGTAGTGGTGGCACCCTCTGGGGCAGTCAGTCGCTGCTAGGCTGTAGCACGGGAGTGGACATTCGACTTGCCGATGGTGGAGCACTTGACACAATGGGCATCGAAAAGAGCACCACCGGCGAGACCTAAGCGCCCTAAGTGGGCGTGGAACCTACGTGCCCTTTCTTTTGTTCCTTTTGGTCCAGCCCCATATTCAACCATGGTTTCATCGAGTCCGGACTCCATTCCTTTCCTGAATCATGTTTTAAACTTGGCCGGGCCTCATCTCTACGAGGCCCAACACTGTAGAATAATAATCATTTGAGAGGGACCTACGCAACGCCATCGGTGGCCGTGGAACTTACGCCTTTTTCTTTCTTTCTTTTTCTTTTTGGTTTCGCCCCCTATCTGACTACGATTTCGTCGAGCGTAGACTCTATTCCTTGCCTGAATCGGATTCTGGGCTTGGCCGAGCGTCGTCTCTACGAGGCCTGGAACTGTAGAGCAATGACCCCTTGAGCTAACCTCTGCCCGACTCTACCGGAGCCAATGGGGAAATGCCTCTTGGCCTCGTGAAAGGTCCAATTTGGACTAGGAATAGTGTCCAACTTAAATGAAATCGTGGTTCTCCCCCCACTCCCCCCTTGTTTGTTTCGACGGGGAGGGAGTGTTGCAGGGATCTCAGCCGGCTTCCATTTTTCTCTCCCCGCACTCCTCTGCATCATGCCTTGAAGATGGGGAGGAGGAGTGACCCTTGCGGGTGCGATCATACCAGCGTTAATGAACCAGATCCCATCAGATCTCTGCAGTTAAGCGTGCTTGGGCTAGAGTAGTACTGGAATGCGTGACCTCTCGGGGAGTCCTAGTGTTGCACCCTCCACCCCTTTTTTGCATGCCTCCGGGGTGAGGGAAACGCGGGGCCCAAAGAGGCATGATGGGCCGATGCGTTGGCTTGGTCCTCTTGGCAGCGATGTCACCCTCTAGGGAAGTTAGTCACTGCTAGGCCGTGGAGCGGGAGTGACCATTCGGCTCGCCGATGGTGGAGCACTCGACATAGCGGGTGCTGAAAAGAGCGCCGCTAGTGAGACCTATGCAGCGCCCTGGGTGGGCGCGAAACTTACACACCCTTTCTTTTGATCCTTTTAGTCCAGCCCCCTATTCAACCACGGTTTCATCGAGATCGGACTCCATTCATTTCATGAATCATGTTTTAAACTTGGCCGAGCCTCATATCTATGAGGCCCGACACTGTAGAATAATAACCATTTGAGCAGGACCTACGTAGTGTCGTCAGTGGCTGCGGAACTTATGCCTTTTTTTTTCTTTATTTTTTTCTTTTTGGTTCCTCCCCTTGTTCGACCATGGTTTCGTCGAGTCTGGACTCTATTCCTTGCCTGAATCCGATTCTGCACTTTGTTGAGACTTGTCTCCACGAGGCCTGACACTGTAGAACAATGACTGCTTGGGATAACCTCCACTTGACTTTACCGGAGCCAGCGGGGAAATGCCTCTTGGCCTTGTGAAAGGTCCAGTTTGGACTAGGAACAGTGTCCAACTTGAATGAAATCATGGTTCTCCCCCCACTCCCCCCTCGCTCGTTTCAACAGAGAGGGAGCATCGCGGGGATCTCAACTGGCTTCCCTTTTTCTCTCCCCACACTCCTCTGCGACATTCCTTGAAGAGGGGGAGGATGAGTGACCCTTGTGGGTGTGATCATACCAACCTTAATGCATCAGATCCCATAAGAACATCGCAATTAAGCACGCTTGGGCTAGAGTAGTACTGGGATGGGTGACCTCCCAGGGAGTCCTAGTGTTACACCCTCCACCGCTTTTTTGCATGCCTCCGAGGCAAGGAAAACACGGGGCCCGAAGGGGGACGATGGGCCGATACGTTGGGTTGGTCCTCCTAGTAGCGGTGGCACCATCAGGGTCAGTCAGTCACTGTTAGGCCTCGGCGTGGGAGCGGCCATTTGGCTCGTCGATGGTGGAGCACTCGGCATAATGGGCACCGAAAAGAACGCCACCGATGAGACCTACGCAACGCCCTGGGTGGGAGTGGAACTTACACGCGCTTTCTTTTAATCTGTTTGGTCCAGCCCCCTATTCAACCATGGTTTCATTGAGCTTGGACTCTATTCCTTGCGTGAATTGGATTTTGGGCTTGGCTGAGCCTTGTCTCTATGAGGCCTGGCACTGTAGAACAATGACCCCTTGAACTAACCTCCACCCAACTCTACCAGAGCCAACGAGGAAATGCCTCTTGGCCTCGTGAAAGGTCCAGTTTGGACTAGGAATAATGTCCAACTTGAATGAAATCATGGTTCTCCTCCCACTCCCCCCTCTCTCGTTTTGACGAGGAGGGAGCGTCATGGGGATCTTAACCAACTTCCCTTTTGCTCTCCTCGCACTCCTTTGCTACATCCCTTGAAGAGGGGGAGGAGGAGTGACCCTTGCGGGTGTGGTCATACGAGTGTTAATGCACTAGATCCCATCATAGCTCTGCAGTTAAGCACGCTTGGGCTAGAGTAGTACTGGGATGAGTGACCTCCTGGGGAGTCGTAGTGTTGCACCCTTCACCCCTTTTTTGCATGCCTTCGGGGCAAGGGAAACGCAAGGCTTGGAGGGGCACGATGTGCCGATATGTTGGGTTGGTCCTCCTGGCAGTGGGTGGCACACTCCAGGGCTGTGAGTTGTCGCTAGGCTGCAAAGCGAGAGCGGCCATTCGGATCACTGATGGTGGATCACTCGGCACAGCGGGCACCGAAAAGAGCGCCGCCAATGAGACCTATGCAACACCCTAGGTGGGTGCGAAACTTACGCTCCCTTTCTTTTGATCCTTTTGGTCCAACCCCATATTAAACCATGGTCTCGTCTAGTCCAGACTCGATTCCTTTCCTAAATTGTGTTTTAAACTTGGACAGGCCTCATCTCTACAAGGCACAACACTGTAGAATAATAATCGTTTGAGTAGGACCTACACAGCACCGTTGGTGGCCACGGAACTTAGGCCTTTTTTCTTTATTTCTTTTTCTTTTTAGTTTTGCCCCTTGTCCAACCACGGTTTCATCAAGCCTAGACTCTATTCCTTGCCTAAATTGGATTCTGGGCTTGGCAGAGCCTCGTCTCTACGAGGCCTGACATTGTAGATCAATGACCCCTTGAGCTAACCTCCACCCAACTCTACCAGAGCCAACAGGGAAATTCCCTTTGGCCTCGTGAAAGGTCTAGTTTGGACTAGGAACATTGTCCAACTTGAATGAAATCGTGGTTCTCCCCCCACTCCCCCCTCGCTCGTTTCGACGAGAAGGGAGCGTTGCAGGGATCTCAATCGGCTTCCCTTTTGCTCTCCCCACACTCCTTTGCGACATCCCTTGAAGAGGGGAAGAAGGAGTGACCCTTGCGGGTGTGATCATACCAGCGTTAATGCATCGGATCCCATCAGAGCTACGCAGTTAAGCATGCTTGGGGTAGAGTGGTACTGGGATGGGTGACCTTCCGGGAAGTCCTAGTGTTGCACCCTCCAACCCTTTTTTGCATGCCTCCGGGGCGAGGGAAACGCAGGGCCCGAAGGGGCACAATGGGATGATACGTTGGGTTGGTCCTCCTGGTAGTGGTAGCACCCTTCGAGGCAGTCGATCATCGTTAAGTCGTGACACTGGAGCGGCCATTCGGCTTGCTGATGGTGGAGCACTCGGCACAACAGGCGACGAAAAGAGCGCCCCTGGTGAGACCTACGTAGCGCCCTGGGTGGGCGCGGAACTTACGCACCATTTATTTTGATACTTTTGGTCCAGCCCCCTATTCAACCACGGTTTCGTCAAGTCCAGACTCCATTCTTCACTTGAATCATGTTTTAAACTTGGCCGGACCTCATCTCTAGGAGGGCCGACACTGTAGAATAATAACCGTTTGAGCGGGACCTACGTAGCGCCGTCGGTGGCCGTAGAACTTATATATATTTTTTCTTTCTTTTTCTTTTTGGTTCCGCTCCTTGTCTAACCACGGTTTCATCAAGACTAGACTCTATTCCTTGCCTGAATCAGATTCTGGGCTTGGCCGAGCCTTGTCTCTACGAGGCCTGGCACTGTAGAGCAATGACCTTGTTAGTGCCAGAAATTGTTCTCAGACTACAAAGAACAAGCCGACACAATCTCATAAAATAAAATCAAGTAAAATAGGTTTTTTAAGGGTTTTGGTTGTGCAGTTTGTAAATAAGAGGGTAAAAACTTCACAAAGCTAAAGCAAACACTAAATCATGCACATTTGAAGGACTGAGATGCATAACATATAAAACATAAACCAGATACAATAGTCACAGCACTGAATTCCATCCACAGTTAACAAGCATTTCATGAATAATAACCTCAAACAAGAAATGAATATATCAGTTGAGTGATTAAACAAATCAGAAATGAAACCAACAAATAGGCTAAATAGGGCTTATAGTTGCATATATTTTATAATAAGTCATTCAAAAATACATAAGAGTTTTTTTTTTGACACTTAGCTTTATAAACCACAGCTTGATAGCCTCCCCTTGTAACAAAATTTGAACCCTTGGTCTTTTCCCAGCCTTACTTTTATCTTGGTTTCTCAAAGACAATTATATAACTAAAAAACTACTTTTAGGTCATACTACCGAATTGTTCAATCATACAAAATAAAATAACTTTTTCACAAACTAACTAATAACCACTATTCTTAAAGCACTTTACAAGTCCTTAACAGGCTCTGCTAAAAGAGCTATCCCTTCTAAAGCTCGAGTCTTCTTTCTTGCTTTCTGGTGATCTGCTTCCAAGTCTTCCACTCTTTTTGAAAGCTCTTGATTCTATTGTGTTAGCTTTTGAATGGTTTGTTTCTGTTCTGTATACAGACTTGTTGACGAGCATATGTGACTATGCACGTAACGGAGGAAAACAACCCAGACCGAGATCCTTAAAGCAGGCTCCAAGCTGTTTGGGATGGTTGTTCCCGACAGGTTTAAAGGCTTTGTTAGCCTGTAAGTCTATGAATAAAACTAAGCTACGGTTCCGTTTAATTAAATCTACAAAATACCTATGTATGTACAAAATAAACTATTTAATCTAATTACTAATGAATTAATAATATTACTAAATTAATCTATGAATTAAATCTACTCAATAATAAAAAATTAATCAAATATTAACATGTTAAATGAATTACAAAAATGCATTATAAACATATATACATTATTCATAAAAGCAAAAAATGACTTGACATTGATGTAAATACAACGATCTGGTTCAAAAAGATTTTCAAAAATAAAAGAAAAACTACTATTAATCTGCTCTAAACAATCCTATCCCGATCGGGAGCGAAGAGAATATTAACCTGCAATCAAATTCTACCAATGGAACTACTGCATGAATACTCTTGAAAATACTAAAAGAAATTCAGACATTAACAAGACCACACAGTAATCACAATATATCACATATGCTATGATGTCAATCATCAAGTTCACAACATGACATATTAGCAGAATCAAAACAGTATAAATCGACAAAATAGATGTGATGTATTTGCAAAATTCATCAAAGGAATAATGACAAAACATTCATATGCAGAAAAGGGGAACAAGATCGACTGATATCAAAATACACTTGCATAGTATTAAAATACTGTGAAATGTATAGATATCACCAGTCTTAAAGATGCTGTAGCTACTGGCAAAAAATTGCCTCCAGTCACAGAGAATGATTACATTGATCCTGCCATGTCTTTTCTCCCACTATCGACCACTGGCTGAGAAAAAAGAATAGCTCCAACCTCTCAGCAATCATGCATTTTGATCTTCTTGAAGAAATAATTATTCAAACAGAGCCATCCTTCCCTCCCCTTTGGTGATCAAATTCCAGTTTGCTTAAATAAACAAAAAATCAGAAGAAATGAAATCCAAATTGAGCTTTGCTCTGGCGAATTTCTGGAAAGACCAGTTTCTTTGCCGGCCGCAACTGCAAAAATCGTGTTCAGAGGATCCCAAAAATCTCTTAGAATCCATCACTTTCTGGGGAAATATCATTGAGTAAAGATAAATGGGCCCATTCTGAGAAAAACCCATGTGGCGGATTTTTGAGATCTGTCTCCATTTATGAGCAGTGAAGCCCGGAAAAATGCCTGCCTGTTTAGCTATGCGTTTTTTGTAACTGGCTGACATCTCCTTATTCCCAGCAATTTCTCTTCTGCATAGATCCCCAGATGCGCGATTCCTATCAGCTGGAAGATCCAACTACACCCGTCTTCCTCGTTTGGGTTGATGTGCTCCACTCAAGGTAAAATCAGCAAGAAGAAAACCGCCTGCAATAAACAAATAAAACCTCTTCTTACTTTCAATCAATGTAAATATTAGAGACAAAGAAATATATTCTTAAATTTACCCAGAAAAAAATAAATTGAAAAGATAGACAATAAATCTTCCCCTATTCTGGCGAATTCATGGTAAATATCTAGTCCGGTAACCTTCAATTGATTAACTCAATTTAGCTCTCCACGCTATGTGATGGGGTAAAACGCTTCAATCTGGGGTATTTACATTTCTGTTTGAAGTAATAAAATAAGATGATCACACATTGGTCTATCCGAGTATTCACTCAGTTCTGAAAAATTCTTGTTCGCCGCCGTAACTGATTCCAGTTATGTCTGGACATTCTTTTATCCCATTTATCTTCACTGGATGAAAATAGTACCGTAAATAATCTTAACAAGACACTCGCAAATAATCTCCCCAACATACCAATCAAATACAAAATTAAATGACAGACTGGTGGCAGTTCTTTTAAAATCTAATAATAACCCTTTAAAAGCTGTAATTAGAAAAGAGTATTATCCGGGTGTTAATCTTGCACAATCTCCTGCGTGGGCCAATCACTTGTTTCCATATCCTTCCAAGTTTAACCTATACAAGACTACCTTTAACCAAGTAGTTTCATCTTCTGGCGAATGAACAACCTTTGGCGACAAATCTCTTTTCAACAATCCACGGTAATATCACGCCCTCAGTAAAACCTGCAAATTAATGGAACGTCTCGAAACAACTCGGTATCATGGCGATCTGGTGGGATCTTTTTTTTAGATTGTGATCGCGATATCTTCTAAATATCAGATTTTCGGCTCCTAACCCTTTTAACGTTGCCATGTAAAATAAGGTTTATGTCAAAAAACCTAAATACATCACCTGCAATATTTGCGTGCTATCTTCCAAAACAACACATTCAAAGTGGGATGAAATATATGTTATCAAAATTTATTTGGATATAACATTTTAACTTGTATTTTATCTCCCTTTGAAGACACATTAACCAATGATTAAATAAAACCGTTTAATGAATATTTTTATGTGTCAAGGTGACTAAAGAGTCATTAAAATATTTAACATCTCTAAAGTCCTTTATAAAGTTCACGTTGATTCCTGGTTTGAGATAATGGTATTTTTGCAAATACGATAGAATTAGAATAAAGTGTTAATTATACCTAATATTCTAGGTAAATATTAAAAAAGATCAAAGAACTTTATTTATACATTATACTTATACAAAATAATTAAAAGGTTTATTTATTTTGTATAAATAATAAAAATAAAGTCTATTAATTGAAAAGATACTTATTGATCTTTATTTATTCAACACTTTTAATAATGTAGCAAAAATAATAGGATAGGCTTAGTAATATATCTTTCAAACTCTTAACTTGAATGCATGGTTTTATCCTCCAATATCCATTGTTTCATGAATCAAAATTACCAAGTTGAATAATTGAATCAAAATTATCCATTTATAAGATGCCAAAAATACAATAATCAGCCTTCAAAACCTTATCAATATTTATGATAACAAAATCACATAATAAAATCAAACGATAAGTATTTGGATAAGATTTCAAGATTAGGTTATGACAAATTATTAACACTTATCCCTTGATTTTCAATGCAAATCCACTCAAAATAATAATTTCAAAGTAGTGATTTTGTCAACTAATCCATAATTCGCAAAGTTTTTTCTTTAAAAAACATTGAATTTCATTGTTTCAGTAGCTGTCAATTATTTAGGTTTCCTATATGAAATTCAAACATTTCATCAAAACAAAATACAATTTTGTTTGATGAAATAATGTTTTTTAAAGGCTGTTGAGGAGGGGCACAACAAGACTTTGTGTCTGTATTTTTCTTTTTAAGGCCTCCTTAGAAACTGTAATTAATTCTTGATAGTGGCTATTTACCTCTTCCAAATCTTCTCTCAATCTTCTGTTGGCAGTCACTAATCCCTCATTTGTCTCATGCAGATACTCGACCTGATATTTGTATTGTTTGATACTCCTCTGCAAATTTTCATTTTCAGAATCAATGCACTTCCCTTCTGATACTGGATGCATTTCTTCTGGCATCCAAGGGATTTTCAACTTCTTAAAAATCTCTTCATCTTCTTCCAGTTGCTCTATCATGGCCACAAGGACTTCTGAATTTTCTTTGACTTCAACACTGCATTGGGCTGATTGCTCAGCAACCCTTCCTTTCTCTGCACAAAAGCTTGATATAACTGAATGTTGTTTCTTTAAATGATCTTGATGCTGGTCTAATATTACCTTCTTTCAAACTTCCTCAAATATCTCTGAAATTTTGGTTTCAGTGAAAGCTAATTTATTTTTCTGAAATAATTTGCTTCTTATCCTTCATCTACTTTTCATTTAGATCTTCATTGTCTTCTAGCTCTTCTTGAGATGAAGAGTCTTCAATCACTGTAATTTTCTTTTGAGCTAGTTTAGGGTTTAACAATTTCTTCATATTCAATCTAAGTTTGTTCTTAGGTCTAGTCTTGGGCCTCCAACCTGTCCCAATTTCTCCTAACATGCTTAAATTTTTTCCTTGATGTTTGATAGAAGCTAGTTGGACAACCTTCCTTTTTATCCCTTGTGACATTACCTCTTCTTCAGATTGTTTCTGTACATCTTGTTTGGTGTCAACCCTAGCTTCATCAGACAACGACTTTCCCTCATCTTCAAACTGCACTGTAATAGGAACTTGTTCCTGTTCTTTCACATTTTCCTTTACTCCTTGGTTTAGTTCTTCATGAAAAGCATCTTCTACAAGCTCTACATCTTTCACTTCTGCTTTTGAAATTTCATTTTCCTCAAAATTAGTCTGTTGTTCAATTTCAACATTTTCATCTCCTTGAGTCATAGATTTTTCTTGTACATTATCCTCTTCAATATTGACTGTAGCTCTCTTTTTCAGTTTCTTGACTACATTATGACCTTTATTCAACTGTCTTTTTTGAGCTTGATCTTTCTTTTTTGTTTAAAATCTAGACCAAAATAAAAAAAAATCCCATGTTTTCTCCTTTCGCAGCACAGTACTTATGACTAACTTTATAAGCCCATCATGAAATACATACTGTTTAGTGTGGTCTTGATGTTTCTTTACCCTACTAGACATTTTTTGTAGACTTTCGAGGAAAAATAATGGAAGATTCATCTTTGCTTCATGGTTAAGATGCTACAAAAAACTGAAATGATACTTGAAAACAAATGCAAATCTTCCTTTACAAGTGATATAAATTTGCAGGATTTTTATTGGCTCTCTCCATTCTGGTTTAAATTTCTGGATATTTACTCCTTTACCCTAGTCTGCTACCACACCTGGAAGTAAGTATTTCTGTGCATCAAAGGTAAAAGGTACTATTTTAAACCAATATTCGCCTTCATTTGGGATCCCTGTGGCTTCTGCTATCAGTTCGTTGGTCAACTCAATATTCAAGGTGTCAAAAGTAACAATATCTTTATCCAAGCACTGAGCAAACTTATAAGAGACCTCTGTGTGATACCCATCAATTTTCTCAAAATATCTTAGCCATCCCACCTTTAAAAATAATCTTGTACAGTCTGAGAAAGTCTGAACCCAAGACATGTCTGAAGGTTCATCTCTGTTTGTTTTACCACTTCTTTTCATTTTAAATGACTGTCAAATTGCTTCTTTCAGTAAAAAATTCTAACTCTGTTCAGATCTTGGCAAATTTGACAGACAATGATATGTTGGGAAACTAAACCTCTGAACTAGATTTTATCACTTAAACTGATAAATGTCTTAATTCTATTGACAGAAAATTCGACATTTAGTATCAATTAGGTTTACATACTAGCATTCTTCATTAAATTCCATAATTAATCTTCTGTCAGTATAAACCCAAATACATGGAATATGATAGCAATTTGCCTCCTACCTAGTGAACTCAGTTGCTAGAATTGCATTTTCCTATCAGCTAGGTGTCTAATTCCATTCCTTAATCCTCCTCTGACCACCACGATAGTTCCAAACAATCGCCCCTCAAAGCCCTAAATTACTGACCTGCTTCAAAACTTGATTACAAACTGCCAAAACTTCGCCACGAACTCGTATGCTCTTCATGCACTTCGGGAGATGCATAATTCAAGGCGAATTTTCCTCATCATGGATAATTATCATTATTCCACTACTCTGTATCATAACTTCCAGACCACTGCAACTAACCCTAATGATGGCTTGCTTGAACTGTTAACACCTGTCACAATGATCACTCTGGCCTAGAACACATATCAAATCCATTATCAAGTATGAATGACCTCTCCTATGCGCGAATTTCCAAAAATTTGAACCAAAAATCATGATTTTAAGATAGCACGATTTTCTTGTAGCGCGTGTGTGTAACTTTTTATGGCTTGCGCTACAAGAAAACCTGTTTCAATAATTTTCAAAAATACTACTCATAACAAAGGGTCAACTTTGGTTAAATGTCTTAGAACAAAACTTTATGATATTTTTTTAGGACCTTTAATTCATATAAAACATCCTACAAGCCCCTGAACTATGAATTTTGCTAAATAAAACCAAAATTGGAAAAATAAAACTATGAAGTCATTTAAATACAAACATAAAAATTAAAGAAAAAGATTTAAACTAACCTACAATCCAAAATTAAAAAAATGAACAAAACCATGTTTCGAAAAACAAGCAAATGCTCTAAAATGAGAAGCAAAAACATGATATAACATCTGGCTCCTACTACGGGATGAAGTCTTCCCTGTGAGGCTTCAAGAACCTGTAAATCAGTGCCTTCTGTGCTATAACTGCAACGGCCTGCTAATATGCGAAAATTCCATTGGGTCATGGAGTCTTTATTCTGTTATTGACACGGGTATATACAATGAAAGTCCAATATCTACCTCCAAAGCTGTAAAAATGTTTGAGGAAACGTCCATTAATTGGATTAGACAATCCTCACCATCCAAAGTCTGTAACACAAAAGTATTATTCTCTAGAACCTTTGATACCATGAAAGGACCAAACCATAGATTATCAAACTTGCCATGATTTCCTTTATGCTCCTTTCTAGCATCCCATCTCAAAACCATATCTCCATCTGAAAAAGTGTTCTCCTTGATCTTTCTATCAAACCTTTCTTTGATCTTTGTCTTGTACAACTGAGCTTTTTCCTCAACTATTCCACGTTTATGTTGTAACTCAATCAGTGCATAAATTCTTCTTTGAATATCACTGGGTTTTTCTTGACGATCTTGAAAAAATTTCATCACAGGAATACCAAGTTGGACAGGAAACACTACATCAGTACCATATACCAATTGGAAAGGAGAAGTTCCAATTGCCTTTTTAATTGTTATTCTATCTGCCCACAATGCATATTTTAACATTGAATCCCATGATCGTTTATTCTGTTTAAATAACTTCCTGATACTCTGAATAATACTCTTATTAGTTGATTCAGCTAACCCATTTCCCTGAGGATAATAAGGTGTTGAGTGTTTCAAAATAATCCCATTCTTTTCACAAAATGCCACCATAGCTTTAGACTTAAAAGCTTGAGCATTATCAGTCAATAACTTCTTGGGACATCCAAATATGCTAAGAATATTTTCTTGAATAAAATCTATGATTACCTTGTCTGTTGCATTTCTTGTGGGAATAGATTCTACCCATTTAGTGAAGCAATCTGTAGCAATCAAAATCCATTTATGCTGCCCTGAAGAGGAAGGATTTATCTCTCCTATGAAGTCCAAACCCAACTGCTGAAAAAGGGGCATTTACTGCAATTGACTTTAATGGCAATGACAACAACTTTTGCTTACCAGCAAACTTCTGACAAGGGATACATGCTCTTACTTGCTGATATACGTCGGAGAATAAAGAAGGCCAAGAGTATCCGGCTCTCAGAATTTTATAAGTTGTTGACTTTCAATACTTATGTCCCCCACAAGCACCTTCATGTGAATTCAGAGATTACTTCTTCAATTTTTGGCTTATCCAAACATCTAAGCAAAATACCCCCTAGATCTTTCCAAAACAGCTGCTGTTCTATCAAACAATATTTAGTAGTTTTCAATTTCAAAGACCTAGCAGCTTTCTTGTCTAGATGTTCTGGACATTGTAAATACAAGAGAAAGTGTACAATATCTGCATACCATGTGGATTCTACATAGTGGTCCATAATTTTTTCTTTCTCCTGCTCTGCTTGCAATTCTTCTTGTGCTGATTGTTTTGCCATGAGATGTAGACCTAAAGCTCGGCAATTTGAATCAGCTAACAATTTATCCAAACCTTGTCCTTTTACTAAATTTGTAGGCCTAATGTCCACATCATATTCCATTATTTTTGCAATCCATTTCCTGCTTTTTCCCTCCCTGTTAGGTTGGGTCAAAACATCCTTAATGGTAGCATTAGGAACATAAGAAATGACTTTGGAATGTAAACATAAATTCTTAAAAACTTTAATGCCTTTACCAATGAGTAAGCTTGCTTCTCTAAAGTGCTGTACTTGAGCTTCGAGTCTCTGAGGGTCTTGCTGAAAAATGCAATTGGTTGTTCAAGTCCATCCTTATTCTTCTGTAATAAATTAATAGCTAAAGTATCCTCTGATGCAAAAGAAAAAGTAAAAAATTCCTTTGTAAAATCAGGACTTACTAGTACTCGTGTTTCCATAAGAGCTATCTTAATCTTTTCAAATGAATTTTTAGCTTCCGCAGTCCACTTAACTTCCCGATCCTTCTTCAACATGGCCGTAATCTGTTTAATGATTTTAGCAAAATTTGGTATGAACCAACGCAAAAAAATTATTTTTCCAATAAAAGATTGCACATCCTTCTTGCTCCTTGGTAAACTAATTTTCAGAATAGCTTTTGCCCTTTCGGGATCTATCCTTATGCCATCCGCTGAAACTAAATGACCCAACAACTTACATCCTTGTACAACAAAATGTGACTTTTTGAGATTGAGAGACAAACCATATTTTCTGCATTTTAGGAAAGTTTGTTGTAAGTGCTTTAGGTGTTCATCATCAGATTGTGAGAAGACTGTAATATCATCTAAATAGATTACTACAAACTTATCCCGCTCTCCCACAAAGGCTATGTCCATAGCTCTTTGAAAGGTAGCTCCGACATTCATTAATCCAAAAGGCATTTTGTCGTACATGAAAGTACCCCAAGGAGTAGTAAAAGCTGTCTTTTCTTTATCATCAGGGTGCATTGCAATTTGGTTATACCCTGAAAAACCATCTACCATTGAAATTCTTTGTGCACCAACCACCTTCTGTAATATTTGTTCAATCTTTGGCAAATGATAATTATCCTTCAGTGAAGACCTATTCAGATTTCAAAAATCAACACATAATCTGATTTCACCTTTCTTTTTTCTGACAGGTACTAAATTGGCTACCCATGAAGAATATCGGAGGGGAATAATAATCTTAGCATCTAACAATTTTTTAACCTCCTTCTCTATAATGGGAAACAAAGATGGATTGATTCGCCTTAATTTCTGTCTGGAAGGTTTAACATTTGATTTCAAAGGCACTTTATGCTGTATAATACTAGTATCATATGTCTTCAAATCCTCATATGCGCAAGCAAAAACATCAACATAATCTTTTAATAACTTGATGTACCTGTTTCTTTGTTCTGTTGTGAGTGCCTTTCAGATATTCACCATTCTAGGATGCTCCTTTTTTGCATGCCTCTGGGGTGAGGGAAATGCGGGGCTCGGAGGGGCACAATGGGCCGATACGTTGGGTTGGTCCTCTTGGCAGTTGTGGCATCCTTCGGGGTTGTCGGTCACCGCTAGACCGTGACATGGGAGCGGCCATTCGGCTCACTGATGGTGGAGCACTTGGCAAAGCGGGCACCAAAAAGAGCGCTGCCGACGAGACCTACGCAACACCCTGGGTGGGCACAGAACTTACGCACCCTTTCTTTTGATCCTTTTGGTCCAACCCCCTATTCAACCATGAGTTCTTTGAGTCTGGACTCCATTCCTTGCCTCAATCGTGTTTTAAACTTGGTCGGGCCTCATCTCTATGAGGCCCGACACTGTAGAATAATAATCGTTTGAGCGGGACCTACGCAACGGTGTCGGTGGCCATGAAACTTACGCCTTTTTTTATTTCTTTTTTCGTTTTGGTTCTGCCCCCTATTTGACCACAGTTTCATTGAGCCTGGACTCTATTCCTTGCCTGAATCAGATTCTGGGCTTGGATGAGCCTCATCTCTATGAGGCCTGGCATTGTAGAGCAATGACCGCTTGAGCTAACATTCGTCCGACTCTACTGAAGCCAGCGGGGAAATGCCTCTTGGCCTCGTGGAAGGTCCAGTTTGGACTAGGAACAATGTCCAACTTGAATGAAATTGTGGTTCTACTCCCACTTTCCCCTCGCTTGTTTTGACGGGGGGGGGAGCGTCATGGGGATCTCAGCTAACTTCCCTTTTTCTCTCCCCGCACTCCTCCACGACATCCCTTGAGGAGGGTTAGGAGGAGTGACCCTTGCGGGTGCGATCATACTAGTGTTAATGCATCGGATCCCATCGGAGCTCCGTAGTTAAGCGCGCTTGGGCTAGAGTAGTACTGGGATGGGTGACCTCCTGGGGAGTCCTAGTGTTGCACTGTCCACCCCTTTTTTGCATGCCTACGGGGCAAGGGAAACACGGGGCTCGGAGGGGCACGATGGGCCGATACGTTGGGTTGGTCCTCTTGGCAGCTATGGCATCCTCTGGGGCTGTAGGTCGCCGCTAGGCCGCGGTGCGGGAGCTGCCATTCGGCTCGCCGATGGTAGAGAACTTGGCACAGCGGGCGCCGAAAAGAGCGTCGTCGGTGAGACCTACGCAATGCCCTGGGTGGGCGCGGAACTTACGTGCCCTTTCTTTTGATCCTTTTGGTCCAACCCCCTATTCAACCATGGTTTCGTTGAGTCCGGACTCCATTCCTTACCCGAATCGTGTTTTAAACTTGGCCGGGTCTCATCTCTTCGAGGCCTGGCACTGTAGAATAATAACCGTTTAAACGGGACCTACGCAGCCCCGTCGGTGGCTGCGGAACTTACGCCTTTTTTTCCTTTCTTTTTCTTTTTGGTTTTGCCCCCTGTCTGACCATGGTTTCATCGATCCTGGATTCTATTCCTTGCCTTAATCGAATTCTGGGCTTGGTCGAGCCTCGTCTCTACGAGGCCTGGCACTGTAGAGCAATGACCGCTTGAGCTAACCTTTACCCTACTCTACCGGAGCAAGTGGGGAAATGCCTCTTGGCCTCGTGAAAGGGCCAGTTTGGACTAGGAACAGTTTCCAACTTGAATGAAATCATGCTTCTCTCCCCACTCCCCCCTCGCTCATTTCGATGGAGAGGGAGTGTCGTGGGGATCTCAGTCGGCTTCCCTTTTGCTCTCCCCGCACTCCTTCGTGACATCCCTTGAAGAGGGGGAGGACGAGTGACCTTTGCTGGTGCGATCATACCGGCGTTAATGCACCGGACCCAATCAGAGCTCCAGAGTTAAGTGCGTTTGGGATAGAGTAGTACTGGGATGGGTGTCCTCCCAGGGAGTCCTAGTGTTGCACCCTCCACCCCTTTTTTGCATGCCTCCGGGACGAGGGAAACGCAGGGCCCGAAGGGGCACGATAGGCTGATACGTTGGGTTGGTCCTCTTGGCAGCGGTGGCACCCTCTAGGGTAGTCGGTCACCGATAGGTCGCGGCATGGGAGCATCCATTTGGATCACTGATGGTGGAGCACTCGGCACAGTGGGCACCGAAAAAGAGCGCCGTTGACGAGACCTACGCAGCGCCTTGGGTGGGCGCGGAACTTACGCGCCCTTTCTTTTGTTCCTTTTGGTCCAGCCCCCTATTCAACCACGGTTTTGTCAAGTCCAGAATCCATTCCTTTCCTGAATCATGTTTTAAACTTGGCTGGGCCTGATCTCTACGAGGCCTAGCACTGTAGAATAATAATAGTTTGATTGGGACCTACGCAGCGTCGTCGGTGGCCGCTGAACTTATAGCTTTTCTTTCTTTCTTTTTCTTTTTGTTTCTGCCCCCTGTTCGACCATGGTTTTGTTGATCCTGGACTGTATTCCTTGCCTGAATCAGATTCTGGGCTTGGCAGAGCCTCGTCTCTACGAGGCCTAGCACGACAACCAAGAGGACAAACCCAACGTATTGGTCCATCGTGATCCTTCAGGCCCCGCGTTTCCCTCGCCCTGGAGGCATGCATGCAAAAGAGGGGTGGAGGGTGCAACACTAGGACTTCCTGGGAGGTCACGCATCCCAATACTATTCTAGCCCAAGCGCGCTTAAGTGCGGAGTTCTGATGGGATCTGATGCATTAATGCTCGTATGATCGCACCTGCAAGGGTCACTCCTCCTCCCTCTCTTCAAGGCATGCTGCGGAGGAGTGCGGGGAGAGAAAGTGAGAAGCTGATCAATATTTCTACGACACTTCCTCCTCATCGAAACGAGGGAGGGGGTAGTGGAGAAGAACCATGATCTTGTTCAAGTTGAACACCGTTCCTAGTCCAAACTAGACCTTTCATGAGGCCAAGAGACATTTCCCTATTGGCTCTGCTAGAGGCAGCCGAAGGTCTTGCTCAAATGGTTATTATTCTACACCGCCAGGCCTCACAGAGATGACGGTCAACCAAGTTTAAAATCTGATTCTGGTGGGGAATATTAGAGTCCATGCAATATAGAACCACGGTTCAACATCGGGCGGAACCAAAAAAAAAAGGCGTAAGTTATGTGGTGACCGAGGGCACTACGTAGCTCTCGCTCAAACGATAATTGTTCTATAGTGCCAGGCCTCATAGAGATGAGGCTCGACCATTTTTAAAATCTGATACAGGTAGGGAATATTAGAGTCTATACTTTACAAAACCGTGGTTGAATAGTTGGCGGGACAAAAAAAGAAAAGAAAAGAAAAGCATAAGTTCAACGCCCACTGAGGGCACTGCGTAGGTCTCTCTCAAACGATCATTATTCTATAGTGCTAGGCCTTGTAGAGACGAGGCTCGACCAAGTTTAAAATCCGACTATGAAAGGAATAGAGTTCAGACTTGACGAAACCGTGGTTGGATTGGGTGGCAGAAAAAAAAAATGCATAAGTTCCATGCTCGTTGAGGGCATTGCGTAGGTCTCACTGACGACGCTCTTTTCGCGTTGGAGGAGCGGGCCCATTATGCCGAATGCTCCACCCTCGACGAGTCAAATGGTCGCTCTCGTGCCATGTGGGAGCCTCCCGTGCCTGGATCTAGTGGTGATTGCTTGCCCCGGAGGGTGCCACGATAACTAAGAGGACCAACTTGATGTATTGGTTCATTGTGATCCTCCGGGCCCCGCGTTTCCCTCGCCCCAAAGGCATGCAAGAAAAGGGTGGAGGGTGCAATAATAGGACTTCCCAGGAGGTCACCCATCCTAGTACTACTCTATCCCAAGCATGCTTAACTATGGAGTTCTGATGGGATCTGGTGCATTAATGCTGGTATGATCTCACCCGCAAGGATTACTCCTCCTCCACCTCTTCAAGGGATGCTGCGGAGGAGTGCGGGGAGACAAGCGAGAAGCCAATTGAGATTCTTGCAACGCTTTCTCCTCGTCGAAATGAGGGAGGGGGGAGTGGAGATGAACCATGATATTGTTCAAGTTAGGCACTGTTCCTAGTCCAAATTGGACCTTTTGTGAGGCCAAGAGACATTTCCCTGTTGGCCTCGGTAGAGGCAGGAGAAGGTCTTGCTCAAATGGTTATTATTCTACACTGCCACGCCTCATAGAGATGAGGGTCGGGCAAGTTTAAAATGTGATTTGGGTAGGGAATATTAGAGTCCGGGCTTTACAGAACTGTGGTTGAAGAGGGGGCAGAACCAAAAAAAGAAAAAAAGAATGTAAGTTGCATGGCCACTGAGGGCGCTACGTAGGCCTCGCTCAAACGATCGTTGTTCTATAGTGCGAGGCCTCGTAGATATGACACTCGGCCAACTTTAAGATCTGATACATGCAGAGAATATCAAGGTCCATACATTATGAAACTGTGGTTGAATAGGGGGAGGAAAGAAAAAGAAAAAAAAGGCATAAGTTCCATGCCCATCGAGGCCGCTGCGTAGGTCTCTCTCAAACGACCATTCTTATATAGTGCCAGGCCTCATAGACTTGACAAAACAGTGGTTGAATTGGGGGGCTGAACAAAAAAAAAAAATAGTCGTAAGTTCTGCTCCCACCGATGGTGTTGCGTGGGTCTCGTCGACGACGCTCTTTTCGCGTCGGAGAAGTGGGCTCGTTGTGCTCAACACTCCACCCTCGGCGAATTGAATGGTCGCCTCCTGCACTCGGATATGGTGGCGATCGCTTTCCCAGGAGGGTGCCATGACAACCAAGAGGACCAACCCAACATATCGTTCCATCGTGATCCTCTGGGCCTCGCGTTTCCGTCGCCTCAGAGGCATGCATGCAAAAGAGGGGTGGAGGGTGCAACACTAGGATTTCCCGGGAGGTCACCCATCCTAGTGATACTCTATCCCAAGCATGCTTAAATGCGGAGTTCTGATGGGATCCAGTGCATTAACGCTGGTATGATCGCACCTGCAAGAATCACTCCTCCTCCCCCTCTTCGAGGGATGCTATAGAGGAGTGCAGGGAGAGAAAGCAAGAAGCCGATCGAGATTCCTGTGACACTTCCTCCTCATCGAAACGAGGGAGGGGGGAGTGGAGAAGAACCACGATCTCATTCAAGTTGAACGCTGTTCCTAGTCCAAACCAGACCTTTCGTGAGGCCAAGAGACATTTCCCTTTTGGCTCTGCTAGACGCAGCCGGAGGTCTCGCTCAAACGGTTATTATTCTATGCCACCAGGCCTCATAGAGATGACAATCGGCCAAGTTTAAAATCTGATTTAGGTGGGGAATATTAGAGTCCATGCGTTACAGAACCGTGGTTCAACATGGGGCGAAACCAAAAAAAGAAAGGCGTAAGTTCTGTGGACATCGAGGCGCTGCGTAGTTCTCACTCAAACGATCATTGTTCTACAGTGCGAGGGCTCGTAGAGATGAGGCTCGACCAATTTTAGAATCTGATACAGGTAGGGAATATCAGGGTCCATACATTATGAAATCGTGGTTGAATAGTGGGTGGGACAAAAAAAGAAAAGAAAAGAAAAGCATAAGTTTAGTGCCCACTGAGGGCACTGCGTAGGTCTCTCTCAAACGGTCATTGTTCTACAGTGGCAGGCCTTATAGAGATGAGGCTCAACCAAGTTTAAAATCTGACTCATGAAAGGAATAGAGTTCAGACTTGACGAAACCGTGGTTGGATCTGGAGGCGATCGCTTGCCCCAGAGGGTGCCACGACAACCAAGAGGACCAACCCAACGTATCGGTCCATCATGATCCTTCGGGTATCGTGTTTCCCTCGCCCCAGAGGCATGTAAAAGAGGGGTGGAGGGTGCAACACTAGGAATTCCCAAGAGGTCACCCATCCTAGTATTACTCTAGCCCAAGTGTGCTTAATTGCGGAGTTCTGATGGGATCCAATGCATTAACACTCGTATGATCGCACCCACAAGGGTCACTCCTCCTCCCGTTCTTCAAGGGGTGCTATGGAGGAGTGCGAGGAGAGCAAGAGAGAAGCCGTTCGATATTTTTGCGATGCTTCCTCCTCGTCGAAATGAGGGAGGGGGGAGTGGAGAAGAACCACGATCTTGTTCAAGTTAAACACCGTTCCTAGTCCAAACTGGACCTTTCATGAGGCCAAGAGACATTTCCCTATTGGATCTAGAGGCAGTCGGAGGTCTCGCTCAAACGGTTATTATTCTTCATCGCCAAGCCTCACAGAGATGACGGTTGACCAAGTTTAAAATCTGATTCAGGTGGGGAATATTAGAGTCCATGTGTTATAGAACCGTGGTTCAACATGGGGCAGAACCAAAATAAAAAAAAGGTGTAAGTTCCGCGGCCACCGAGGGCACTGTGTAGCTCTCGCTCAAACGATTATTGTTCTACAATGCTAGGCCTTGTAGAGATGAGGCTCAACCAATTTTAAAATCCGATACAGGTAGGAAATATTAGAGTCCTTGCTTTATGAAACCGTGGTTGAATAGTGGGCGGGACAAAAAAAAAGAGAAAAAAAGCGTAAGTTCAACGCCCAACGAGGGCACTGCGTAGGTCTCTCTCAAATGGTCATTGTTCTATAGTGCCAAGCCTCATAGAGATGAGGCTGGACCAAGTTTAAAATCCATCTCATGAAAGGAATAAAGTCTAGATTTGATGAAACCGTGGTTGAATTGGGCGGCGAAAAAAAAAAGCGTAAGTTCCACGCCCACCGAGGGCGTTGCGTAGGTCTCGCCAACGACGCTCTTTTCGTGTTGGAGGAGCAGGCTCGTTGTGCCGAACGTTCCACCCTTGATGAGTTAAACGGTCCCTCCCGTGCCTGGATTTGGCGGTGATCACTTGCCCTGGAGGGTGCCATGACAACCAAGAGGACCAACCTGATGTATCGGTCCATTGTGATCCTCTAGGCCCCGCGTTTCCCTCGCTCTAGAGGCATGCAAAAAAAGGGTGGAGGTTGCAACACTAGGACTTCCTGGGAGGTCACCCATGCTAGTACTAATCTAGCCCAAGAGTGCTTAACTATGGAGTTTTGATGGGATCTAGTGCATTAACGCTAGTATGATGGCACCTGCAAGGATCACTCCTCCTCCCCCTCTTCAAGGGATGCTGTGGAGGAGTGCGGGGAGACAAGTGAGAAGTCGATCGAGATTCTTGCGACGCTTCCTCCTTGTCAAAATGAGGGAGGGGGGAGTGGAGACGAACCATGATCTCATTCAAGTTGGGAACCGTTCCTAGTCTAAACCGAACCTTTCATGAGGCGAAGATACATTTCCCCGTTGGCTCCGGTAGAGGCAGGTAGAGGTCTCGCTCAAATAATTATTACTCTACATTGCCAGGCCTCGTAGAGTTGAGGGCCGACCAAGTTTAAAATTCTATTCAGGTAGGGAATATTAGAGACTATGCGTTATAGAACCATGGTTGAATAGGGGGCAGAACAAGATGCGTTCTTATACAATACCAGGCCTCATAGAGATGACGCTTGACCAAGTTTAAAATCTGATACATGTAGGGAATATCAAAGACCATACATTACGAAACCGTGGTTGAATAGGGGGCGAAAGGAAAAAAAAGGCGTAAGTTTCGTGCCCACCAAGGGTGCTGCGTAGGTCTTTGTCAAAAATTCATTGTTATACAATGCCAGGCCTCATAGAGATGAGGCTCCGCCAAGTTTAAAACCCAATATTCATGCAACGAATCAAATCCAGACTCGATGAAACCGTGGTTGAATTGGGGGGCTGAACCCCCCAAAAAAATTTGTAAGTTCTGTGCCCACCGAGGGCGTTGTGTGGATCTCATCGACGATGCTCTTTTTCATGTCGGAGAAGCGGGCCCGTTGTGCCGAACGCTCCACCTGCGGCGAGCCGAGCGCTCGCCTCCCGCGCTTGGATCTGGTGGTGATTGCCTGCCCCATAGGGTGCCATGAGAACCAATAGGACCAACCCAACGTATTGATCCATTGTGATCCTCTAGGCCCCGCGTTTCCCTCACCCCAGAGGCACGCAAAAGAGGGGTGGAGGGTAGGGTTGGAGTTTGACGAGAAAAATGCCCTTCAGAGGCCATTTTTCCTGTCAAATATAGTTAAAATTTTGATCAAATCGTATGACTGAACGGGAAAATATTCCACAAACAACTATTTTTGAAGTTTAATTTTATTTTAAAACTGTCATTAATTTTTATTGGATAACTGCTTTACTACCAATGGTTAAGAACATGCATTAATTGTACATAAAAAGAGGGTAGACACTTTAGTACCAGTGGTTAAGAACATGCATTAAATGTACATAAAAACATAAGAATAGCTCCCATGTTAACTTTAAAAAAATGGATCATTTGGTAACCGGTTGGTTAAAAACATGCATTAAGTGAGCCTAAAAACATAGGACTTCCCCACTAACTTTAAAAGGATTGGGTGATTAAAAGATGAGTTCCTTGGTTGAAGTGACATAAAAATATAAAATATTTGTATACTTTAATGCTAATCTCGATTTTAAAATTTTCTATTCTCTATAAGATAGCTACCTGAAAGATGGATAATTATAATAATTATTTTCACTCACCAATATTTATATACTTTAATGCTAATTTTGATTTAAAATTTTTCTATTCTCTATAAGATAGCTACGTGAAAGATAGATAATTATAATAATTATTTTCACTCACAAGTGGTAAGGATAGGTGGTTAATGAAGGAATCAACACTAGTCACGTACTCCCTCTATGTGCCTAAAACTCAACATAAGCTTCCAAATTTACCAACACCAGTTGTTAAATTTCATATAGCTATTTTTGTTATAAACATGTTATGAACCTTAAAGGTGAGAACTTCCTCATGAATTTTAGATGCTTATTTCTCCAACTTTGAGTCCCAACTCGGACTTGCATACTTTGGCGATCATGGATTCACAGTTTCAAGGTGGTTTTCTTTAGTGGCAAGGAGAAACCTGGTCTCTTGATGCTGATTTCTTGATTTCAAATAGGAATTTTGGTGAGATGTTCTATTTAGTTTTTGAATAAATTTAATAATAATCTAACAAAAATAAATTATTGGTATTAAAAAACACAACAGATTTATTTTGTCATATTTTGATCAAAGTTCATCATGGATAATACATACACAACTCCACTTCTCAATGATTTGTGGGCTTTCACTTGTAATAATAATTGAGAAATCCAAACAATACATACTTGGTAAACACAACTTATTAAACTTCTTTTGGAAAAGGAAGGAGATAATCTTGTAGTACAATACAGTTTCACAAAGAGCCATATTGTATTTATCTACCCTTTAGAACTCAATTCCTAATGTTGAAGTATTTATTTGGTATAAAAGGTTTCAACTTCAATTACACTTGTCACTCACATATTAACCTTACAAAACTTGGTCTGTTGCATTCCATATACTGTAACATTGGTTCCACTTTTTGTTGGTTCATAATGGTAGAAATTGTTAGTTAATATTAAACTCTTTATTATGGAAGTATACATTTTTCAGTAAAACTTTAGTGTTGATTTTGAACAAAACGTTTTGTCATGGGGAAGATAAAAATTCAAAATGTCAAAAAAATTTAATCCAAAGGGCAGAGATGAAATGAAATTCCAACCCTGGTGGAGGGTGCAACATGAGGACTTCTCGGGAGGTCACCCATCCCAGTACTACTCTAGCCCAAGCACGATTAGCTGTGGAGTTCAAATGGGATTCGGTGCATTAACGCTGGTATGATCGTACCAGCAAGGATCACTCCTCCTCCCCCTCTTCAAGGGATGTTGCAGAGGAGTGCGGGGAGAGAAAGCGCGAAGTCGATCGAGATTCTGATGACACTTACTCCTCGTCGAAACGAGGGAGGGGGGAGTGGAGAAGAACCATGATCTTGTTCAAGTTGAACACCATTCCTAGTCTAAACTAGACCTTTCATGAGTCTAAGAGACATTTCCCTGTTGGCTTCGGTATAGGCAGACAGAGGTCTTACTCAAATAGTTATTATTCTACACCTCCAGGCCTTGCAGAGATGACGGTCGACCAAGTTTAAAATCTGATTCAGGTGGGGAATATAAGATTCCATGTGTTACAGAACCGTGGTTCAACATGGGGTGGAACAAAAAAAAAGGCGTAATTTCTGCGGCCACCGAGGGTGCTGCGTAGGTCTCACTCAAATGATCATTGTTCTACAGTGCCAGGCCTTGTAGAGATTAGGCTCGACCAAGTTTAAATCCGATACATGTAGGGAATATTAGAGTCCATACTTTACCAAACCATGGCTGAATAGTGGGTGGGACAAAAAAAAAGCGTAAGTTCAGCGCCCAACGAGGGCACTACGTAGGTCTCTCTCAAATGATCATTATTCTACAATGTCAGGCCTTATAGAGATGAGGCTCGACCAAGTTTAAAATCTGACTCATGAAAGGAATAGAGTCCAGACTTAATGAAACCATGGTTGAATTGGGTGGTAGAAAAAAAGGTGTAAGTTCCAAGTGTTGATGTATTTGTAACTTGAGAATGTATTCACTTGTATATCTTATATTCTACCCCCGATGTTCCTATCGGGAGAATCAGTTGTATTTCATTGTACCCGGATGTTCCTATCGGGAGAGTCATTAATATAATAAAGTCATGTAAAGTCAATGAGGTTAACCCTTCGTTGTAAGTCAGGGCAATAGTCCCCACAGTTGTGGGTCACTAGGGTTATTAGACTCTCATAGAGATGTCAGCCCTGGTAAGTAATTGTCAAGTCGGAAATTAGTATAATTAGAGAGTGAGCCTCTCTATTTGATACACACACTCACTCAACTGGGGCACATGAGTGAGAGAGGAAGTGCTCACACAAGTGAGAGAGAGTTCAATTGTTGGAGATCATCTTTTTTGTCTTTGGGTTTTACTGCTGCCATTGGTGCTCATTCTATCTCTGAGGAAGTTGCGGGGTTTTCTCCTTTATGGTTTCCCTGAGGAAAATTCTTTGTGTCTCTTGTCTCTTGTGATTATTGCTATGCATGATATTCTCTCAGATAAGATCCTAAGATCTTATTGCTTAAATGCTGAAAATATAACACCACGCCCACCAAGGGCACTGCGTAGGTCTCGCCAACGACGCTCTTTTCACGTCAAAGGAGCAGGCCCGTTGTGTTGAACGCTCCAGCTTCAATGAGTCGAACGGTCACTCTTGTGCCACATGGGAGCATCCCATGCCTGGATCTAGCAGCGACCGATTGCCCCGGAGGGTGCCATGAAAACCAAGAGGGCCAACTCGATGTATCGATCCATCGTGATCCTCCGGGCCCCACATTTCCCTTGCCCCGAAGGCATGCAAAAAAGGGTGGAGGGTGCAACACTAGGAATTCTCGGGAGGTCACTATCCAAGTACTACTCTAGCCCAAGCAAGCTTAAATGTAGAGTTCTGATAGGATCCGATGCATTAACACTGGTATGATTGCACCCGCAAGGATCACTCCTCCCCCTCTTCAAGGGATGTTGCGGAGGAGTGCGGGGAGACAAGCGAGAAGTCGATTGAGATTATCGCGATGCTTCCTCCTCGTTGAAACGAGGGAGGGGGGAGTGGAGATGAACCATGATCTTGTTCAAGTTGGGCACCATTCCTAGTCCAAAATGGACCTTTGATGAGGCCAAGAGACATTTCCCCGTTGGCTTCGGTATAGGAAGGCAAAGGTCTTGCTCAAATGGTTATTATTCTACAGTGCCAAGCCTCGTAGAGATGAGGGCCGATCAAGTTAAAAATCCAATTCAGGTAGGAAATATCAAAGTCCATACATTACGAAACTATGGCTGAATAGGGGGCAGAAAAAAAAAGGTGTAAGTTCTGCGCTCACCGAGGGCTCTGCGTAGGTCTCTCTCAAATGGTCATTGTTATACAGTGTCAGGCCTCGTAGAGATGAGGCTCCGGCAAGTTTAAAACCCGAATCATGCAAGGAATCAAATCCAGACTCGATGAAATTGTGTTTTTTTTGGGGGGCTGAACCCCCCCCAAAAAGTCGTAAGTTCTACGTCCACCGAGGGTGCTCTTTTTGTGTTGGAGAAGCAGGCCCATTGTGTCAAACGATCCACCCTCAGTGAGCCGAACGGTCGCTCCCGCGCCGCGTGGGAGCCTCCCATTCCCGGATCTGGCGGCGATCACCTGTCCTGAAGGATGCCATGAAAACTAAGAGTACCAACCCAACGTATCAGTCCATCGTGATCCTCCGGGCCTCACATTTCCCTCGCCCTGGAGGCATGCAAAAGAGGCATGGAGGGTGCAACACTAGGACTTCTTGAGAGGTCACCCATCCCAGTACTACTCTAGACCAAGTGCACTTAACTGTGGAGTTTTGGTGGGATCCAATGCATTAATGCTGGTATGATCACACCCACAAGGATCACTCCTCCTCCCCCTCTTCAAGGGATGTTGCAGAGGAGTGCGGGGAGAGCAAGCAAGAATCCGATCGAGATTCCTGTGACACTTCCTCCTCGTCGAAACAAGGGAGGGGGGAGTGGAGAAGAACCATTATCTCGTTCAAGTTGAACATTGTTACTAGTCCAAACTGAACCTTTCATGAGGCCAAGAGACATTTCCCCGTTGGCTCCACTAGAGGTAGCCGAAGGTCTTGCTCAAATGGTTATTATTCTACACCGCTAGGCCTCACAGAGATGACCATCGACCACGTTTAAAATCCGATTCAGGTGGGGAATATCAGAGTCTGTGCATAAGTTTCACGCCCATCGAGGGCACTGCTTAGATTTTGTTCAAATAATCATTGTTCTAAAGTGCCAGGCCTCGTAGAGATGACGCTCGACCAAGTTTAAAATCTGATACATGTAGGGAATATCAGAGTCCATACATTACGAAACCATGGTTGAAAAGGGGGGCAGAAAAAAAAGGCGTAAGTTGTGCGCCCACTGAGGGCTGTGTGTAGGTCTCTCTGAAATGGTCATTGTTATACAGTGCTAGGCCTCGTAGAGATGAGGCTCGACCAAGTTTAAAACTTGAATCATGCAAGGAATCAAATCCAGACTCGACGAAACTGTGGTTGAATTGGGGGGTTGAATCCAAAAAAAAATATCGTAAGTTTTGCGCCCACCGAGGGTGCTGTGTGGGTCTTGCTGACGGCGCTCTTTTTGTGTCAAAGAATTGGGCCCGTTGTGCCGAATGGTCCACCCTCGGGGAGTCGAACGATAGCTCCCATGTCGCATGGGAGCCTCCCGCACCTGGATCTAGCGATGATATCTTGCTGTGGAGGGTACCACGACGACCAAGAGGACCAACTCAACGTATCGGTCCATCATGATCCTCCAGGCCCCGTGTTTCCCTCGCCTTGGAGGCATGCAAAAAAAGGGTGGAGGGTGCAACACCAGGACTTCTTGAGAGGTCAACCATCCCAGTACTACTGTAGCCTAAACGCACTTAACCACGGAGTTCTGATGGGATCTGATGTATTAACGCTGGTATGATCGGACCCACAAGGATCACTCCTCCCCCTCTTCAAGGGATGATGTAGAGGAGTGTGGGGAGACAAGCGAGAAGCCGATCAAGATTCTCGCGATGCTTCCTCCTCGTCGAAAAGAGGGAGGGGGGAGTGGAGATGAACCATGATCTCATTCAAGTTGGGGACTGTTCCTAGTCCAAATTGGAACTTTCATGAGGCTAAGAGACATTTACCCATTGGCTACGGTGGAGGTCTCGCTCAAATGGTTCTTATTCTAGACTGCCAGGCCTCGTAGAGACGAGGGCTGACCAAGTTTAAAATGCTATTCAGGTAGGGAATATTATAGTCTAGGATTTATGGAACGATGGTTGAACAGGGGGTGGAACCAAAAAAAAATGGCATAAGTTCCATGGCCATCGAGGACGTTGCTTAGGTCTTGCTCAATCGATCATTGTTCGACAGTGTTAGGCCTCGTAGAGATGACGCTCAGCCAAGTTTAAAATTGGATACAGGTAGGGAATATCAGAGTCCATACATTATGAAACCGTGGTTGAATAGGGGGTAGCAAAAAAAAGGCGTAAGTTCCGCACCCATTGAGGGCTCTGCGTAGGTCTCTCTCAAACAGTCATTGTTATAAAGTTCCAGGCCTCATAGAAATGAGGCTCGACCAAGATTAAAACTAGAATAATGGAAGGAACCAAATCTAAGCTTGACGAAATCGTGGTTGAATTAGGGGGCTGAACCCCCCCAAAAAATTCCTAAGTTCCACATCCACCGAGGGCGTTGCATGGGTCTCATCTACGACGCTCTTTTCGCGTCGGAGAAGTGGACCCATTGTGTCGAATGGTCGCTCCCGCACCTAGATTTTCTGGTGATCACCTACCCCGGAGGGTGCCATGACAACTAAGAGGACCAATCCAAAATATTGGTCCATCGTGATCCTCTGGGCCTTGCGTTTCCCTCACCCCGGAGGCATGCAAAAGAGGGTTGGAAGGTGTAACACTAGGACTTCCTGGGAGGTCACCCATCCTCGTACTACTCTAGCCCAAGTGCACTTAACTGCAGAGTTTTGATGGGATCCGATGGATTAACGCTGGTATGATCATACCCGCAAGGATCACTCCTCCTCCCCCTCTTCAAGGGATGCTGTGGAGGAGTGTAGGGAGACCAAGCGAGAAGCCGATTGAGATTCCTGTTACGCTTCCTCCTCGTCGAAACGAGGGAGGGGGAGTGGATAAGAACCATGATCTTGTTCAAGTTGAACGTCGTTCCTAGTCCAAATATAACCTTTCATGAGGCCAAGAGACATTTCCCTGTTAGCTCCACTAGAGGCATCCAGAGGTCTTGCTCAAACGGTTATTATTCTACACCTCCAGGCCTCGCAGAGATGATGGTCAGCCAAGTTTAAAATCTGATTCAGGTGGGGAATATTAGAGTCTATGCGTGATAGAACTGTGGTTCAACATTGGGCGGGACCAAAAAAAAAAGGTGTAAGTTTCGTGGCCATCGAGGGCGCTACGTAGCTCTTGCTCAAACGATCATTGTTCTACAGTGCCAGGCCTCTTAGAGATGAGACTCGACCAAGTTTAAAATCTGATATAGGTAGGGAATATTAGAGTCCATACTTTATGAAACCGTTGTTGAATAGTGGGCGGGACAAAAAACAAAAAAAGCGTAAGTTCAGCGCCACTCGAGGGCACTGCGTAGGTATCTCTCAAACGATCATTGTTCTACAATGCCAAGCATCGTAGAGATGAGGCTCGACCAAGTTTAAAATCCCACTCATGCAAGGAATAAAGTCCAGACTTGACGAAACCATGGTTGAATTGGGTGGCGGAAAAAAAAGGGCGTAAGTTCCGCACCCACTGAGTGTGATGTGTAGGTCTCGTCGATGGCACTCTTTTTGTGTCAGAGGAGCGGGCCCATTGTGTCGAACGCTCCACCCTCGATGAGTCGAACGGTCTCTCCTATGCCACATGGGAGCCTCCCGCGCCTAAATCTAGAAGTGATCACCTGCCCTGGAGGGTGCCATGAAAACCAAAAGGACCAACCTGATGTATTGGTCCATCATGATCCTCTAGGTCCCACGTTTGTAGCATCCATAGTTGGATATTCTCAATTAAGTAATTTCTGAAACAACCCACATATCCTAGATAATAAAATATGAATAAATTGATAGATAAAAAGATGATAGGATATTACAACATAGCTCACCTTTAATATGGCTTGAGCGTTTCATAATGAAGAGTTATGCCCCTTCACATTAATAGCTACTACTATAATAATTAACAATTATTATTTTATTTAATTATTAACCTTATTTAATTATTATCCTATTTATGTTTGTTACATTGCCACTCCCTTAGAAATGCTTTGTCCTCAAAGCCTTCTAATGTTTCTGCATCAGTTTTTGTGGTGTCGCAGCTGATGAGACATGTTGATACAAACTACTAAGAGTTGAGCACAACTTCTGATATGTGGACGAATCAATCCATCCCAAATTGATTTGTTGTGGACTGTTGGCATTACATACTGATCTATCATTAGGAGATTTGATCACATTGGTACTGTTATCTTTTGACATTTCCCACTTTTTAGAATATCTGTTTTTATGGTTGGGGTGTCGATATGGAATTTTCACAATGTCATTTTCTTTTACGAGTGTCATCTTTTGAGCATTGATCTGAGTAGAAAGTTGTATTTTCGTCTCTTAAGGTTTTAAGGTTCCGTTCTGTATCTTTTCCAACTTGTTTTCTAACTGCATGTTATCATTTTGAAACTTCTTAATCACTTCTACATGTGATTTTCTGTCATCTTCAGACTTCTTAAGCTGTTCCTTAAGATCTTCATTATTCCTTCTGATGCAACGATTTTCTTCCTGTTTGTCTAGAAGTTTTCCTTCAATGTCTTCCATAGATTGTTCTATCTTTCGACTACTTTTCAACTTCTTAACTTTTGTGACTAGTGACTTGTTATGATTACTTAATTTGAAAATTTCTTTGGAATGGCTTGATAAAACCTTGTTGACTTTTGTCAGTTCTAACTTATGTGTCTTCTTACTATCGTCATACTGCCGTTGGAGTTTATCTTTTTGCTGTTTATGATGACGTAACTCTGCTTCTTGATTTTCTAACCTCATCCGTACTTGCGCCAATTCAACATCTTTTTCCATGATGAGTTTGTTTAGATGCTTTATTTCTTCTTCTAATTCATTATCACATCCATATGGTGATTTGTTGTCATTTTTTGACTTTCTGATCTGGCCTTCTAGGTTTTGATTATGAATTTTTAAACATGATATTTCTTTATCCTGATCAGATAACATTTTCTTGTTATCTCTTCTGGTTCATTCTAGCTGTCGATTTTGATTCCATAAGCGGCGATTCTCATTGTCTTTCCACTCTTTCAACCACTTTTTCGTTTCAACCTCAGCTTGTATACTTTTATTGATTGCCTTGTATTGTTCTAACTCATCCACTATTGTTTGTAGTTATGACTTCATTTCCGAATATGTAGTAGCCATTGTTTGTGACTATGTTTCTACTTCACTTTTGTCTTCTTTTCTTCTAGAAGGGTAGATACAAAAGCTGTAATAATTCTCAATATGTCACTTTTGGAAAAAACTTTCTTTGACTATTTCTTGTTAGGTCAAATAACCCTTTTTTTTCCAAAAATAATTATTATTTTAATAAAATAATAATAATGATAATTATTATTATTTTTAAACTTAAGTTATATAAAATAATATATAACCTTCCAAATTCTAGTCCTTAACTTTTATTTTTTCCAATACTTTTGTAAAATGCTAGTAGATTGGGTGGTTGGGAGGAATGAGTGTTACCTTCCCCACCTAAGTTTAGATCTCACTTGCTTTTTTAGTAGCAATTATTATGCATATTTTTTATTTTTTATTTCTTTAAGTTTTGTAAAATGTGAGTAGATTGGGTGGTTGGGAGGAATGAGTGTTATGTTCTCCACCTCGGTTCAAATCTTAGTTGCTCTTTACTTGTAATTATTATGCAATTTTATATTCAAACCCAAACCCACTTTAAGAAACTAGGTGTGGTTTCACTTTTACCCTTTCTTTTTTGTTTTACTTTTATATTTTCTTTTATAACTTTTTCTTTTCTTTTCTTTTACCTCTTTTTTTGGGGGTTACTTTTACCTTTTATTTATTTATTTTTTAAGGACAAAGTCCTATTTTTTTGGGAAACCCAAATCTACACAAGGTGTAAATAATGTTGTCCAAGGTCCGTATAGCTCTGATACCACTGTAGCATCCATAGTTGGATATTCTCAAATAAGTAATTTCTGAAATAACCCACATATCTGTAGATAATAAAATATGAATAAATTGATAGACAAAAAGATGATAAGATATTACAACATATCTCGCCTTTAATATGACTTGAGCGTTTCATAATGAAGAGTTATGTCCCTTCACATTAATAGCTACTATTATAATAATTAACAATTATTATTTTATTTAATTATTAACCTTATTTAATTATTATCCTATTTATGTTCGTTACAACGTTTCCCTCTCCCCGGAGGCATAAAAATAAAAGGGTGGAGGGTGCAACACTAGGACTTCCTAGGAGGTCACCCATCCCAGTACTACTCTAGCCCAAGCATGCTTAACTTTGGAGTTCTGATGGGATCCGATGCATTAACACTGGTATGATCACACCCGCAAGGATCACTCCTCCTCCCCCTCTTCAAGTGATGATGTGGAGGAGTGCGGGGAGACAAGCGAGAAGCTGATCAAGATTCTCATGATGCTTCCTCCTCGTCGAAATGAGGGAGGGGGGAGTGGAGATGAACCATGATCTCGTTCAAGTTAGGAACCATTCCTAGTCCAAACTAGACCTTTCATAAGGCCAAGATGCATTTCCCCGTTGGCTCCGGTAGAGGCAGGCGGAGGTCTCACTCAAACGGTAATTATTCTACACTACTAGGCCTCGTAGAGATGAGGGCTGACCAAGTTTAAAATGTGATTCAGGTAGGAAATATTAGATTACAAGCTTTACGAAACCGTGGTTGAACAGGGGGTGAAACCAAAAAAAAAGGCGTAAGTTTCGTGACCACCGAGGGAGCTGCATAGGTCTCGCTCAAACTATAATTGTTCTACAGTGCCAGAACTTGTAGAGATGATGCTCAGCCAAGTTTGAAATCTGATACAGGTAGGGAATATCAGAGTCCATACATTACGAAACCATGGTTGAATAGGGGGAAGAAAAAAAAAGGCGTAAGTTTTGCGCCCACCGAGGGCTCTACGTAGGTCTCTCTCAAACGATCATTGTTATACAATGCCGGGCCTTGTAGAGATGAGGCTCAGCCAAGTTTAAAACCCGAATCATGCAAGGAATCGATTCCAAACTCAATGAAAGTGTGGTTAAATTGGGGGGTTGAACCCCCCAAAAAAAGTTGTAAGTTCCGCTCCCACCGAGGGCAATGCGTGGGTCTCACCGAGGGGGCTCTTTCCGCGTCGAAGAAGCAGGTCTGTTGTGCTGAACGGTTGCTCCCGCGCTGTGTGGGAGCTTCCCATGCCAGAAGCTGGTGGTGATTGCCTGCCCTGGAGGGTGCCATGACAACCAAGAGGACCCACCCAATGTATTGGTCCATCGTGATCCTCCAGGCCCCGCATTTCCCTCATCCCAGAGGCATGCAAAAGAGGGGTGGAGGGTGCAACACTAGCACTTCCTGGGAGGTCACCCATCGCAGTGCTACTCTAGCCCAAGTGCACATAACTTTGGAGTTATGTTGGGATCCAATGCATTAATGCTGGTATGATCGCACCCGCACGGATCACTCCTCCTCCCCCTCTTCAAGGGATGCTGCGGAGGAGTGCGAGGACAACAAGCAGGAAGCCAATCAAGATTTTTGCGATGCTTCCTCCTCGTCGAAACGAGGGAGGGGGGAGTGGAGAAGAACCACAATCTCATTCAAGTTAAACATCGTTCCTAGTCCAAACTAGACCTTTCATGAGGCCAAGAGACATTTCCCCATTGGCTCCGCTAGAGGCAGCTGGAGGTCTCACTCAAACAGTTATTATTCTACACTGCTAGGTGTTGGGGCGCGCACCTCAATGGTCATTAAGATGGGTAACTCCATGGGTTTTTACTCAAAATAGTCTTAGGGGTGTTGGGGGTTGAGTCAAAGTTCTCTATTGTAATAAACCCGCGGCTTAAGACCAGGGTTTAGGGTTTTGGGTGCCCATGGTTTGAAGCCATGGTTTTGTAATAGCGCGATGTATAAATAGGCATTTTTGTAAATAAGAAAAGTTAGGCTTTTTGATGTAAAGAAAGGAAGGCGAAGCTAAGGCTGATTGTGTAAGGAAAGGTTAAGTCCCAGCTGTGTGCGTGGACGACCTCTGCAGCTGTGTGCGCAGAGGGTTTTTGTAAGAAGATTAAGGAAAGATATGCAGCTGTGTACGCAGAGGCCTGCTGCTATGTGCGCGGCTTGAAGGGACTGAACGGATCTGCAGCTGTGTGCGCAGATCAAACTGTGGTTTTGTAGCACGTTGAATAAAACACAGTTTTGTGGACGTAACCCCTACACTGGGGGTGAACCACGTTATATCTGGTGTTGTGGTTTCTTGTGTTGTTCTCTTTCTATTGTCTTTTATGCATTAATAACTGTATACATTTGATAAATTAGATCACTGCTAATAACAAGCTTCGCTGTGAATTCCCTGTAGTGGGTTAAGCAAGTCCCGGTTGTTTATCTATCTGCGAAGTTGTATATGAGTGAATGATACAGCTGTGTAATTATTGATTAATAAGTTTATTAAAGGATAAGGTACAGTAATATCCCTCTCTGCTTGCAGAAACCTGATTCTGCGGCACCCCATAGCTGTTTCGGGTGAGACTGCAACCTGTGCGCAGGTTGTTGCCGAAAGGGCCAACACTATGGGTCTTTTGTTGGTGCGACATAAAAGGATTAAACCCGGGTCTGCCCTATTGCCCAACAAATTGGTTCCGTTGCCAGTTGAACTCAGTATCTTCTCAAGAGGGGTTTACGTCGTACCTCGAGGGCTATGTTCTGGAGGCCCTCTGTGACGAAAATCGGCGATTGGTTTGTTGAGACTTATCTGAAATTCGCGCAACAAGAGAACACAAATCTGTGTTGTAGCGCACATGACTTTTTACAAAGGTATGTTTTTGTGATGCTTATGAAATTTTCTTTGGTAGTATCCACATAGAGTTGCACCAGTGGTTGTCTAGGTTACCAGAGAGAAGGACGAACTTCCAAGCTCGACGGGTTCCCGCATGGACCCCCGCAAGGGTCAATCTTGTGCAACACGTAAACAACGAGGTATCCCGCGCTGTTGATTTCTGGACGACGCGAACATTGGAAGCCTTCGTGACAGAGTTTTCCATTGACACAAGTACCTCCTTCAGCGAAGCTGAACGACAGTTCTTCCAAGGCCCCCGTGGTAAGTTTTTGAATTCATTAAGCTTGAGGATTAAAATACTATTGGCTGAAAAGGGTATATTGTTGTTTGAATCAGACTGCTAGCTTAGTCGTACTAACATATGTTTGCAAGTGATAATACCTTCGATGAGCAAAGTGGTTTGCTACGAAGTGGAAAAAGGTACAAACGAGATTTTGACTCCTATCCCTTAGGTCAGGCTACCGTGTCTTCCCCTGTAAATCCTAAAAAGTCAGACTCTGAAGAAAACCCTTCGGTTGGAAACCCTCCGGTCACCCCGCAGCGAAGCCCTGTTACTCCTGAAATTCCATCGCAGTCTGACAGTCAACCAAGTCCGAGTATTCCGGCCACAGGTCAATCTGCCCCCGTAAAACCCCCCCCATCGACATCCGGTTCCCCTCCGAACCCTCCTAGAACCCCCATGGCCCACCTAGTGGATGACATTAAGCTCCCCATCTTCAAAGGCACGGGATTAGAGGATCCCGAACAGTTCTGGTTTTTATGTGAAGCAGTATGGAATGCGAAGAAAATTACCGACCCGGATGTGAGAGCCACGCAGCTCATTACTTCTTTCCGGGACCGGGCTTTGACCTGGTTCATGAAATTCTCCAGTACTCAGAGCCCTACGTTGGATGAGATTAAGGCCGCCATAACCAAAGAATTTAAGAAGCCTAAATCGTAATCGCAGAGCATCACTGGACTCAAAGAGATTCAACAGCGGCGCGACGAATCAGTGTGGGACTTTGACCAGAGATTCGAAGTTCTACTGGACCAAGTCAGCTTTACCATTAGTCCTGTGCAGCACAAGGAATGGTTTATTGCAGCATTATTACCACATATCAGAACTCCGCTCATGCAACAGAAGGTTGCTGACCAGGAAGAGGCTCTGGAAATTGCAATGAAGCTAGAGACTGCCCCGTCGGAGATGATTCCAGTATTGCTCAAATCCAAGCGCAGCTAGCAGCAATGGCCCTGGAGCTTCGCGATATGAAGAAAGCTAAAACCAGTCGAGAGGAGATCTGGTGTACGCAATGTCGGACAGAAGGTCACGATAGGGACAAGTGCCCTGTGGCCAAAACTTACCTAAATACGGGTGCGCCAAACCAATTCACTCCCGGTGTTCTATATTGTGAGATTTGTCGAACCACTAGCCAACATCGCCCTGAAAACTGCCATCTTCTTCAGAGATATGTTCAAGTTCCCAAGAACCCCTACTGCAAGTTCTGTAAGTCAGTAGGGCATAATGAAGAGGAGTGTCGTAGTTATGACCTCATGAGAGAGCGCATCTCTGACGCCTACCGAGTGCAAAATGAAGCCCAGAATAATGATGGCTATGGTTACCGCGGCGGTGCCTCTGGAAGAGGTGCCTTTGGAGGTCGCGGTCGTGGTGGTATAATTGGAAGAGGTAGAGGCCAGGTTGTGTGTTACAATTGTAACCAAGTTGGCCATTTTGCTTGCGACTGTCGGAACCCCACCATAACCTGTCGGTATTGCCGCGCAGTCGACCACGTGATTGAACAGTGCCCCCAGCTCATTGCCAAGATTCAGGAAAACAGCAGTGGCCCTACCCAGAATATTCAGTTGATTTTCGTTGAGCAGAGACTTGCCGCATCCATCAATGTGGTCACCCGGAGTGGAGCTACGACGCACATTCAGAATACGCAGAAACAACCTGTCGAGGTGTGCGTGCATAAGGCCTCCGAGAACATCCCGGCACTTGCCACTGCGAAAGACCAAGCACCAGTCAAGGCAGCCCAGTGCGATATTGTTGACCCTCACACAGCAGTAGTACCTGCGCGGAAACCTCCGCCAGCCTCGCCGCCGCAAGATGCTTCGACGGATAAAGTAAGTACACTCTCCTCCTTTTTACAGAGTTGTATGAAACTCTTGAGGAATCAGAATGCTTTAAAAGAGCTGCAAAAAGTTCTTGCTGTCATAGACCCTCAGAGAGGAGTTGATCAGGAGAAAACTGTTAGTCGTGTCCGAAGAACGGGGAGGGAAATGAGATTGAATGTTCAGATAGGGGAATATGATATGACTGATGTCATTTTGGATCTTGGATCAGAATTTAATGTCCTTCCCAAGCAGACCTGGGGACAAATGGGAAAACCTTCCCTGGCTTGGTCACCTATACAACTGAGATTAGCTAACTAGCAAAGGATTGTGCCCCTAGGGATACTTCTTAGTGTTCCAATAGATATTGATGGGGTAAGTACTCTAGCGGATTTTGAAGTTATTGAGATCATTGATGACAGCAACCCTTATCCATCCCTGTTGGGGATCGAGTGGGCCATGGCAAATGCTGCAATCATCAACCTTAAGAGGAGACAGATGACCTTCGAAGGCAATGGTCTGCGATTTATTATACCACTCGACCCATCCCAAGGAGAAAGATATATAGAACCGATCAGAGACGAAGGAGAGCAGGATACTCTAGACCACATCTACAACATTACAGCCAAGGAATAAGATTATGTCGAGCCTGATGCCGATGGCGTAATAGATTGGCAATGTGATAGCTCCTGCATGTCTGATTCAGACGATGGTCTAGAGAATTGGCAGAATCGACTGTACGAGCTACATGGCCATAGGTACGCGCAAATCACTAAGTCTCTTAGATGCCTTAGTGCACAGCCCAGAGAGTTGCCTACACATGTTGGGTTGACAGACCCTGGAGAATTTCTTGAACAAGTACCTACGTCACAAAGAATGCATACTCTGGAGTCAGCATTAGGAGCTATAGCAGCATGGTGGACCGATCACAAAAAGTCTACTCCCAGTTGGGGAGCCTGCCAGAAATTTCTGCGCCTCAGATTCATAAACCAATTCCAAGAGGTGCAAAGTAAGTTCAATGGGAAGAATAGCCCTCAGGACCATTTGAGGCAATGTTATGTAGCATGGGAAAACATACCTCGCGAGGAGTGGGTGCATAAGTTCGTGCACACCTTGGAACCTATAGCAAAACATTGGTATATGGAGGCCGAGCTCCGACACGGACTTGAATACCAAACCAAGGGACAGAACCAAGAAGCCAGTCCATCAAACCTAACAGTCCTGTCGCCGACATTCCCAGGACGGGTCGACGGGCGATATTGTGCCGAGGGTGCTGGTTGTCACGAAGCTCAAACCATGATTCTGCCGAAGACCAAAAACACAGCGAGGCTTAAAATCTGACCGTTGGGAAGCAGCCAAATTGGCGGCGGTAGTGCTTTAATTTCCTTAAATGCCTGTACTAAGAATATTATCGGACATCGAGCACCACTTGGACAAGATTTTCGTCAGATTTGGTGCCTTCAATGCACCGTCCTGCCCGATTTGATTGATGGAGTGTATAAGAAGATGCCTAAGTTAGGGAAAATTGCATTCTGCATTTCTTTAAGATTTAGGAGTGAACCCATGACAATAGAACGAGAGCTTGACAATTTAGTAAGAGAATTCGAGCAAGAGGGTCTGATAGGTTGCTCTAATCGGCCGCCTGCCTCTGCTCCCTGTGAAGAAGCTCACCCAGCACCACCACAGCCGATGCAGACACGGTCTGCCAGGCAAAAGTCCAGAACTGAAGTTCGCTCCAAGTGAAACCAAGCCCGGCATAGGAAAATAGGGCAACCGCCAGCAGATCATCCTATGGATCCCCCCAGTTCAACACAGGTCCCGGCCGGGGGTAGGGAGAACATTGCACCACCACAGCCACCGTATCTACAACCTGTTCGACCAGGCGCCGAGCTAACCCATCGAACAAAGCAATTCACGTTAACCACACCCTTGCTACCACAAGGAGTTCAGCTGATCGGAAGCATGACAGGGAAGATCGATCGGCTTAAGTACAGCGATCACGACACAAATGACCATGGCAAGTTTCCACAGTTTGCGCCAGCAGAATACTTGCACCACGTCAAATACCCAGATGACAATGTGACATTACTGGAAGTACAACCGTGGGCTGCGGGCCTGGACAAAGCTGGCCTACTCAAGATGCTTGATATTCTGCATTTCGGTCGCGGCATACATGTGATCGTAGTGGCCAAACAGTTGCTAGTGTTAGTGCATGACGACTATTTATGGATAGGGGACCAGCAAATTCCTATTGATGCCGCACTCATCCATAAGATCACAGGTTTACCAATTGCAGGACCTGATCCAGGAACTGAATTTCCATCAAAACATGAGGATACAAAGCTCGCGCAAACTATGAAAGAGCGGTTTGGCCTGACAAAGGGGAAACGGGGGTATCACACTTCCGCGTTTCGGGACCAGCCCTTTCGCTTTGCAGCTGAACTCTTAGCCTGCAAACTCATACGGAAATGCAGGCCAACTGAAGTACCTACCCCGGTTATCCGGATTGCTATAAATTGCGCTGAGGGGTATACTTACAACTGGGATGCATATCTTGCGAAGGAATTCCTGGAGGATGCCCACAACGCACAGGAAAAAGGTAGACCTTTCCATTATTCCTGGCTATTAATACTTATTGCATTAGTTGGGTGGAAAGAACCCACCGAAGCTCAGTTTGTGGAAGTAAACCCAGGCATGCCTGGGGCAGTGAGGTATGCCTCCCTATGGATATCCTCAGATAAAGTATCTCAACAGATGACGAACACTGTGTTCATCTTTTATGCCATGAGTATCCACTATGAGATTGTGCGAACACCACGGCTTACCAATGAGTTGTTCTCTAAATATGAGGGCGTCACGAACTTCAGTGCCGATATACATCATGTTTTCATTCAAGCCTGTGTAGATCCACGACATCAATGGTTTAAATTACCATATGTAGTTACCGAACCAGATATCAGGGGTATAGTTCAACACTGGCCAGCTGAATGGTTAAAAGATATAGGGAAAAAAACCCTCTATTCCAGCTCCCCCAGCTACCAATATTGGCACAGGTATCAGTCACGCGCAGTAGCAAAACCCATTAGAAGATAGCGAAGACCTAAGTGATTCGCAGCTGGATGGCGACGACCAGGGAAAAGATGGCGGACAGGATGAACAGGATGAGGAGTCGATCAAGACCATATCCAATCCTAACCCATCAACCAAGCGCAAGTCACCAGAAGTAGCAGAGGTAAACACGTCGCAGTCCCGCAAAAAGTCAAAAGCGTCGAAGGACAAAAATATTGAAGAAGAAGCCACTATCACGCTGGATGAACTGGAGCAAGCTCTAGAAAAGTCTACGGGAATGCTTACTAAACAATGGTCAGAGTTTGCGGAACTGCATCTTGCTGGGCTCACAGGTATAGCAAATAGGGTTTCGGAGCTCAAAGAGTTAGCAGTAAAGTCAGTGACCAATACTGCGACAAGTAGCACTACAGCACCCATGCAGCAGGATATTAGGCAATGGCCACCCAGAGATAACCGATGCCAAGTATCAAGCGCAGCTCTGATACTAACCGATGCAGATTCCCGGTCCCAGATGAGTATGACCATAGGGATCGATTATACAAAGATGTCCATGTCAGAATTGCACCTCTGCCAGCTCGCTATTACAAAGGAGATCCATGCACGAGACCAATGGTCCCAAATCCAATTGGAAGACACCGTCAAACAAAACAAAATCTTCGCAGCATGACTAGATGAAGTAGCACAATAGAAGAAAGATGCTGAAGATAAAACAACTACACTGATGCGAGCACTAGACGAGGCATGTCGGAGTCTTTCTGACGCCGACATACAAGGAGAAGAGGAACCAGAGCAGAGAATCGCTAAGCTACGAGACTATGCCCAGTAGTCTCGCAGCGAGATTGAAAGGTTGAAGACAGAACACCAGCACCAGATTGCAGAACTTCAACTGCGCATCCCTCCCGAGACTCCACCAGAGGCCCGAGAACAGCGCCATAGGGACATCAAGGCTTCAGCAGCAAAGATAGCAGATAATATGGCCAGCATCGCAAAACTGATGGAAGACAACATCGAAGCATGGGCGAACCTACAAGACCATCCAGATGTAGGTAAGATCCAGGAAACCATCAAGTTGCGCCAGGCCGAATTAGATGCAGTCAGAGTAGAAATCAAGACGCTGCCACCTATGCAAAAGATGTCTAAAGTTAAGCACAACAAGGAACTTCAGCAGGAAATTGAGTTCTACAGGATGAAGGTAACGCTGCTGGAGAATTCGCTACAGCCACTGGTTGATGAAGCATTGGAATTGAGTAATACTGCAGAGAGCCAGCTCAAACTTTTGAAGACCTACAACACTTTTGCTCAGGAACAGGCTCACACAGAATCATCCTCAGTGTTACAAGAGTTGGTGGAAAAGGAGAAAGCAGCTGATGACATACTACACAACCTCACCAATCATTTCCAGACCCTTTTGCAGAAGGTTCTCCCACCAGAGCCGAGCAGATAAGTGCCCCGGGACGGGACACTGGTGAGTCTTAGGGGCCTGTTGGGGCGCGCACCTCAATGGTCCTTAATATGGGTAACTCCGCGGGTATTTACTCAAAATAGTCTTAGGGGTGTCGGGGGTTGAGTCAAAGTTCTCTATTGTAATAAACCCGCGGCTTAAGACCAGGGTTTAGGGTTTTGGGTGCCCATGGTTTGAAGCCATGGTTTTGTAATAGCACGATGTATAAATAGGCATTTTTGTAAATAAGAAAAGTTAGGCTTTTTGATGTAAAGAAAGGAAGGCGAAGCTAAGGCTGATTATGTAAGGAAAGGTTAAGTCCCAGCTGTGTGCGTGGACGACCTCTGCAGCTGTGTGCGCAGAGGGTTTTTGTAAGAAGATTAAGGAAAGATCTGTAGCTGTGTGCGCAGAGGCCTGTTGCTGTGTGCGCGGCTTGAAGGGACTGAAGGGATCTGCAGCTGTGTGCGTAGATCAAACTGTGGTTTTGTAGCACGTTGAATAAACACAGTTTTGTGGACATAACCCCTACACTGGGGGTGAACCATGATATATCTGGTGTTGTGGTTTCTTGTGTTGTTCTCTTTCTGTTGTCTTTTATGCATTAATAACTGTATACATTTGATAAATTAGATCACTGCTAATAACAAGCTTCGCTGTGAATTCCCTGTAGTGGGTTAAGCAAGTCATGGTTGTTTATCTATCTGCGAAGTTGTATATGAGTGAATGATACAGCTGTGTAATTATTGATTAATAAGTTTATTAAAGGCTAAGGTACAGTAATATCCCTCTCTGCTTGCAGAAACCTGATTCTACGGCACCCCATAGCTGTTTCGGGTGAGACTGCAACCTGCGCGTAGGTTGTTGCCGAAAGGGCCAACACTGTGGGTCTTTTGTTGGTGCGACATAAAAGGATTAAACCCGGGTCTGCCCTATTTCCCAACACTAGGCCTCGCAGAGATGAGGGTCGGCCAAGTTTAAAATCTGATTTAGGTTTGGAATATTAGAGTCCATGCATTACAGAATCATGGTTCAACATGTGGCTGAACAAAAAAAAAGGCGTAAGTTTCGCATCCACCGAGGGTGCTGCGTAAGTCTTGCTCAAACAATCATTGTTCTACATTCCCAGGCCTTGTAGAGATGAGACTCGACCAAGTTTAAAATACGATACAGGTAGGGAATATTAGAGCCCATACTTTATGAAACCATGGTTGAATAGACGACCCTCATTTGTACGAGGCCTGGAACAGTTTCGTAAAGTATGGACTCTAATATTCCATACCTGTATCGGATTTTAAACTTGGTCGAGCCTCATCTCTACGAGGCTTGGCATTGTAGAACAATGATCATTTGAGCGAGACCTACACAGTGCCCTCGGTGGCCGCGAAACTTACGCATTTTTTTTGGGTTCCGCCACATGTTAAACAATGGTTTTGTAATGCATGGACTCTAATATACCCCACCTGAATTAGATTTTAAACTTGGTCGGCCCTCATCTCTGTGAGGCTTGGTGGTGTAGAATAATAACCGTTTGAGCGAGACCTCTGGCTGTCTCTAGCGAAGCCAACGGGGAAATGTCTCTTAGCCTCATGAAAGGTCCGGTTTGGACTAGGAATGGTGTTCAACTTGAACAAGATCGTGTTTCTTCTCCACTCCCCCCTCCCTCATTCCGATGAGGAGGAAGCATTGCAGGAATCTCGATCGGCTTCTCGCTTGCTCTCCCCGCACTCCTCTGTAGCATCCCTTGAAGAGGGGGAGGAGGATTGATCTTTGCGGGTGCGATCATAACAGCGTTAATGCACCAGATCCCATCAGAACTCCGCAGTTTAGCACACTTGGGATAGAGTATTACTGGGATGGGTGACATCTCGGGAATTCCTAGTGTTGCACCCTCCACCCCTCTTTTGCATTCCTCTGGGGCGAGGGAAACACGGGGCCTAGAGGATCATGATGGACCGATACGTTGGGTTGGTCCTCTTGGTTGTCATGGCACCCTTTGGGGAGAGTGATCTCTGCTACATCCAGGCATGGGAGGCTCCCATGCGACGCGAGAGCGGCCTTTCGACTCATTGATGGTGGAGCGTTCAACACAACGGGCCCGCTTCTCCGACACAAAAAGAGCGTCATCGACGAAACCTATGCAGCGCCCTTAGTGGGCGCGGAACTTACACCTTTTTTTGTGGTTTCGCCCCCCAATTCAACCATGGTTTCATTGAGTTTGGACTCTATTCCTTGTATGAATCAGATTTTAAACTTGGCCGAGTCTCATCTCTACGAGGCTTGACACTGTAGAACAATGAATTTTTGAGAGAGACATATGCAGCACTCTTGGTGGGCGCAAAACTTACGCCTTTCCCCCCCCCCCTATTTAACCATAGTTTTGTGAAGTATGGACACTAATATTCCCTACTTGTATCAGATTTTAAACTTGGCTGAGCCTCATCTCTACGAGGCCTGGAACTGTAGAACAATGATCGTTTGAGTGAGACCTACACAGCGCACTCGGTGGCCATGAAACTTACGCCTTTTTTTTTGTTCCGCCCCTCGTTTAGCCACGGTTCCGTAAAGTATGGACTCTAATATTCACTACTTGAATCGGATTTTAAGCTTGGACGACTCTAAGCTTGGCTCATAGGAATGAGGTATGGGATATGTTTGGTTATTATTTTACAGAGCACAAAATCAGAGTAATTCCCATGATTGAAAATATGGGAGCTAATTCTTTGGTTGTTGTTGTTGGTAAATTTAAAACTCCCATTGCTTCCCAGAGAAAGTATAAAGTTGATATTGTGGATAGACCTTCCATACCAGACAATTCCAAATACTGGAAAGTATTCAAAGATGATATGCAAATAAAAATATTTTTAGAGTTGTCTCTTGAATTTGTAAATACTTAGATTGACAATAAAAATGATAATTTTGAGAACTTCCAAGATGATGAACAGAGTGAAGATGAAAAAGCTGGAAACAAAAAGTTGAAAAATGCACTAGTGGGAAATGACATAATCTAGTTGAAAAGCAACTTTATTCCAAGAGGTCTGAATCCCTTAGAGAAACTTTTTGACCAGAATGATGTTGCGAAAGATCCAAAAGTGAAGGCTACTGACAATGTTGTCGAAGATAAAAATATAGGTACTAAAGAAACTCCACGAATTGTAAAATTGTCAAAGAATCTTCCTATTAAAGAAAAAGAAGAATATATCAATCTGATGAAAAAGTACACTGACGTGTTTTCCTGGAGTTATGAAGATCTCAAGGAGAATGATACTTCTATCATACACCATACCATTTCGATTCAACTTGGTGAAAAACCTTTCAGACAAAAATTGAGAAGATAAATCCGATGCTGCTGCTTGTTATTGAGAAATAAATTAAAATATTATTCAATGCTAAGATTATCATGACTCTGAGATTTTCCAAATGGGTTGCTAATTTAATGCTTGTCAGAAAGAAGAACGGTGAAATCAGGCTTTGTGTAGATTTCAGAAATCTTAACAAAATCTCATTGAAGGACAATTACCCATTTTCGAAGATGGATCACATTCTGCAAAAAGTGGTGGGATCTGAAAGGATTTCTACTAGGGATGGTTTCTCAGGCTATAATCAGATCAAAGTGTTTCTCGAAGACCAAGAAAAGAATGCATTTACCACACCATGGGGTACATTCATGTATGCAAAAATTCCTGTTTGTTTGATGAATGCAGGGGCTACTTTTCATCGCGCTATGGAAATTGCTTTTACAGAGGAAAAATACAAGTTTGTGGTAGTTTATATGGATGATATCACTATGTATTCTAGGTATGATGGGGACCATACCAAGCATCTGGAGAAAGTTTTTCTGAAGTGCAGGAAATATGGCATATCATTAAATCCCAGAAATTCTAATTTTGCATTGGAGGACACTACAACAAAACCTTGTGATTAACGTCTCTTTTTGCTTCCTTTTTTGCATCTAGACCATCTTTCAATGTATTTTTATTCATTTTTTGGACAAAATGGTGCAATTTCACAGTTTGGTGCTATTTTAGGTATTTTTTGCATCATTTTTCTAAATCTAGCACAAATTACGACGTAATTTGCACCGGGTTTTGCACCTGGTTATGCGTCGGGTTTTGCATAAGGTTTTGAGCCTAGTTTTGCACCTAGTTTGTACATCTACTCTTGTTGCGCCCCCTTTTACATCCATGTTTGCCTCCACTTTTATGTCCATTTTTTCATCCACTTTTGCATCATTTTTTACATCCATTTTTGCATCCCCTTTTGCTTCTTTTTTTGCATCCCTTCATGCGCCAAGTTTTGCATCAAAATTTACATCCCGTTTTGAGTCTAGTTTTGCATCTAGTTTTGTTTCAACAACTTTTGCATCCATTTTTTCGTCCACTTTTGCACCCACATTTTCATCCCTTTTTGCATCCCATTTTGCATCCATGTTTACGTATTTTTTTGTATCTAATATTGCATCCACTTTTGTCGCGTCCCAATTCACACCCATTTTTGTGCCTACTTTTACACCCACTTTTGCTTCAACTTTTGCATCCACGTTTGCATATTTTTTTGCATCCAATTTTACATCAGTTATTGCATCCCTTTATGCATCCACTTTTGCATCGGGTTTTGCATTGGGTGTTACGTCTACTTTTGCATCTACTTTTGTTGCATCCACTTTCACATCCAATTTTGCATCCAATTTTACATCCATGGTTGCATCCACTTTTGCGCCACTTTTCTCATCATGTTTTGCTTCCACGATTGCATCATTTTTTGCATCCACTTTTGCATCGTCTTTTGCATCCATTTTTTGTGCACCCCATTTTGCGCCCACTTTTGCGCCTACTTTTGTTGCATCCATGTTTGCATCCTTTTTTGCATCCATGTTTTTATCCACTTTTGCATCTGGTTTTACACCTAGATGTTGAAGATGACAATGAGGATAATGATTGTGATATTGAGGATGGCTACGATGATGATGATGACGATGACGACGACGACGATGATGATTATGATGATGACGATGACGAGGATAATGACAATGCTGATATTGGCGATGATTATGATGGAAATGAAATGAGTGATGATGACAATGACAATGATGATGAATACAATGAGAATGATAATGTTGATCATCTTAAAAAATAAATTGTTATTTGTCATGCATAAATCGTATGTGTCTTCCATGACTCTTTTCCACTAATCACATATTTTGGGTAGAGGTTATTTCTTATGCCAAAGGTAATGATGAATAACTGATGAAATTGTCAATAATCATGATGATGACGATGCCAAGGACAACGACGATGATGATGACATGAATGGTGATTATGTCGATGATGATGACTATTGTGATAATCATGGTGACAATGACAAATATGACGACGACGATGATCATTTCTATCATCGTCATCATCAAAAACATCATCACTGTCATTGTCATCTAGTTCATCATCGTCATTATTTAAAGCGTATGGGATATGTTTACCATTTAAAGCATGCATAACAAGTGGGATATGGTTACAATTTTAAGCATGCATAACTTATAACTATGATTGAGCACATTTTAATCTTGGAGCTCATAGTGAAACTTGGTTTATTTACCTCTACCAACACTTTCTTATAAGGATCATCATGATCATCATCATTCATGTCATTCTCATTGTCATCGTAATTGTCATTGTTGCGAATGACAAATTTTCTTTTGTTTTAAAATTTTATTTTACAAGTGAACGCGATTTTTTTTAATTTATTTTTTTTGTCACTTTAAATCAATCATCTCCTTCATTGCAGTGTTTGTGATGGTCACTTGCTTGATGTGTAACTCTGCGGGTTGTTTGCATGTGGGAGGACGAGTGTGTAAGATCTAGCAATCAATCCCAAAATGCACATATTGTGTAGCAACGTATATAATCTCTATGTCTAAATAAAAGCACGACACCCCGTGAAGCGTCCACCCCATTTTGGTTTAATTCCGTGCACCGTGCGTCGCCCCCACCCACCTGAACCATCTATCTAGCTAGCAAGCGAGAAAAAGCCATCCCCGGTTCTTAGACCATCCATCCAACCTTCCATTTCTTCCTCTCTCCAACCGTGATTCGACCATCTAGCTAATGATCCCCAACAATCCCAAGGAAGTCTGAGCAAGTTTCGTTGAAGAAATCATGATAAACGTTGTGAAATGCCTTTCCCTATGAAGGACAAGTGGCTTCGCTCCAATCTTCTTTCAAGAAAAACATCACTTTCATGGTGAAGTTGGGGGCTAATCAATGACCTATGCACCCAGTGGTTAGAGTATCGCTTTCATATTGTGAGAGTCATTGGTTAAAATAAAATAGTGGGTCAAACTTCTTAGATACCGAAGTTGATGACATCTAAGAAGGTTTTCTACTATTTGACAAGATGGGAATATAGAATCCATTTTCGATCATTATCTGGAATTCTTCCATTAATTCTAGACAAAGAGCAAAATAGCACTAATAGCCTTGAATCGTGTCCTTGCTTGGCTCTTCTGAAAGCTACATTAGCCTCAATAGCTTATTGCGTCAGAATGGGGACTGAGACAATCGAACTTGCTTTACCTAAAGTCAAGAGGGGTCGGGTTGTATCCAGACGGAGTCCTTTCTTGTCCGAGCCTGAAGATGATAAATCTAATTTCCAAATGAATGATTTCACTAATAAATATTCTATTCGGTAGGTAACGTAGGATAACTTGACAGGTCAGGTTATAACTAGTGAATTTACCATTTTTTAAAGCTTTTCACTTAACTAGAAAACCCCATACCACTCGAAGTACCTTCTTTAAGATAAATAAGTGGTAGGAAAGGTTCGATCAAAGAGGATAAGGTTACATGGCGATATCTTCCCATACTAAATTGTATAGCACCTCTCTACTATGAATACAAATATATATAATTTAATAATAACTCAAAAATAACTAAATAGTAAAACCATATATAAATAAACATATTTTTAAATATAACTAATCCAAATACACATAATATATAGATCATTAAACAATAGAAAAACATATAATTTAATTAAAAATAAAACAAAAAATATTTAAATTCATTTAAAATAAAATTGTACATTATCCATTTCTTGATTAAAAATTGTTATTAAAAATCATCAATTCCTATATATGGTTAACTAACTAATTTATTATAGTTTTGATTCTTTAACTCTAATTGAGACTATTAACAATTTTATTATGATTTTAATTAAAAGTCAAAATGAAATAAATCTAATAACAACACAACTAAATCTTTATTCCTCTATATCTAATAAAAAATAAAACGATTCATAGTATTATAGAGTGAGCTTTGGTACTCGGTCGCTTTCCTTCTACCAGTGGCGAAGACTGAAAATTTGAGCATTTCTAAGCAATGGCACGCCGCCGCACAGCAACACCTGATTCGCAAGCTTCTATACACAATGGATTTTCTTCAACAACTGGAATGCGGTGGCTTTCTTCAGCAGCAACAACGACCTGAAATCCTAATCCTTAGCTTCTATACATGAAGGCTTTACTTCAACAGTTTATTCAAGGGAATTGGTCCAAATTTGCAGAAATTCTTGGAAAAAAGTGGGGCAAAAAAGCACGAGATTGCAGAAATTCCGGGAAGGATTGGGGTGAAAAGCACCAGATTTAAAAAATTATAGTGGCGAATTTGGATTGTTGAACCGATACAGGGTATTTTTTTGACAATTTCGATTTTTCACAGAATTTAGGACTTTCCTTTTCCAAAATAAGACACCAACCATATAGAACCAAATTGAACGAATTATTAACGAAATCAAACCCAATTTCTGAATTTTTGAATTATTCTGGCCAATACGGTTGAATTTGGTAATTATGCGTGTTTCTACATACAGTCTCTTCCATAATGGGTAATTGAGTACACTAGGAATTCTGACAGTGATACTGCGTCACATCTATCCTGATCATGAACATTGCAAGGATGATATGCCAATGGTTGGAAGATTGGTTGCAACAGTTGAGATTACAATGTTTTTGTAGGGAATACGATTTTAGATGTGTATGCCAAATGTGGGAGTTTCGAGGATGCTCACCTAGTGTTTGACAAAATGCGTGAATGAGATCTATCGTTTTCGAGTATGCTCACCAAGTGTTTGACAAAATGCGTGAATGAGATCTATCCTTTCAAGCGTCCTCCTCTACAAGGAAGTTCTCTATCTGCCATGCGGTTGCTATGGCAATGGTAAGATTTTCTTCATTATGGTCCTTGCCAGATTTATAAGATTGGCCACTCCCTTTCTTCATATTCCATTTCATGGACATTTTTACTGGCGATTTAGTTTTCCTGTGTGATTTTTGTGATTTGGGTTGTTTTGACATTTTCACTTTTCTTTATGCTCATATCTATTATACTACGCTCAACTAGTGATCTATTTATAATTAAAATTAGAAGGCAGATATTAAGAGTTTGATAGATGACATCGATTTCCTCATAGTACTCGTAATTATGATTAGTAAAAAGGATTTCTAGTAATCAACTAGGTTTGCAATTTTTTCGTTTTTAACCACTGAATATTTTCCAACTTCTTGTTACACTCGGATGTGTGCTGCCATTTTGTTGCAAGTTGAGAAGTGCTACTCATTTAGTGTTTATTTTTTCTCAGGCGAAGCGGAGAATAGTTGGAAGAGATCCCATCAATGAAGAGGAAATTGAGGAAGAAACACAGGGAATGCATCTAAATGATGATGACATTTCTATTATTTATGGATCAGATGAAGAGTTAGATGAGCCTATCAGTTGTGGTTCCCAACCTCGAATTGAATCAGTAAATAGATAAATGAGTATGAACTACCAGATTTTAAAATCACCATGGTGTGGATAAATTGTTTCGATTTGGAGAAGTTTGATTTTGAGTGACAAAGAGGATATGCTTCTTGAACATGACAACTCAATGGGGTTTATGTTTGGCTGACAAGGAGGTGATTGGGAGGTTGCGATCCTTGGTTCAAGAATCTTGGGATCAAAAAAACTTGAAGGTTGTGTTACTTGCAAGTGAGGACATTTCGTTGGTCGTGCTTTTTATGGAAATAATATTTTAGCTCACAAAACTCACCGAGTCACCACAGATAAAAAAAACTATTAATTGTCATTTGAAAGTTGAGCTTCCATTCTTTTTTCTGAAGTGCTATTCTACTTGATGACAAATAACTAAGTTTTGAACTTCATTTTGTTATGTGCCCCAAAACTCTACTAGAATTGATCATCGAGAAAACTAACATCTATTTTTTCAACACCTCCATTGGGTAGGTGTTTTTTACATATCCTTTAATGAAATTCCAATAATCCCTTGTGTGCCATAAAAGTGACTTAAAATGTGATGGGTTAGTTGGTGGTTCCATGACCCTGACAACTTTTTCATTATAAAGTTTTCCATCATCCCTTATTTAAAGACTATCCTATCTTGGGGTTTGTATAGACTCTATAGAACATCCTTTTGTGATAGTTGGGTTTTATCAACAACTTGAAAAAACTGATGTTATGTCATCATCGTATTTCATCCTTTGCGATGTGGCCTATTTGTGCAAGTTGTGTTTTCTTCTCTAGATTATGTTCTTCATATACTAGATATCTAATTTAAATATATTTAATTTAAATGTTAAGTCCACTAATGACCAAAAACAACAAGTGGGACTACAAAAGTACAATAATGAGCAAGAAATGTGAGTGTGAAGGAATCTCTGTAAGAACTGTAAAAGAAATAGAAGAATAAAAGGAGAATTTTGAAATAGGCAACAGTGAGCTCTAATGACCTAAAAAGAACAACATGGGTGAAGGTTTGACTAATGGGATCTAAGTAGGAAGCACAAAACTACGAACTTAGTCAACCATTAGCTCTTTTAAAATCCAAGGCCAAGAAGAAGTTCGTGATGAGATTCTTATTGTTCACAAGTTGTGTGATTTGAAGCCTACATTGATTGACATATCTATTATTGGAATATCAATGGAGATTCTTTTTGTGATTGGAGTCCTCAGGATATTAGAAGTAAGAGGTGATGGGCCTTTAGTTAGTGATGCAGGGAGATTTGTCCTTGAGAGTTTTTTCTATGAAGTGAACCATTTTACAAAGCAGCAATGCAACACATCTTGATATTTCGATCTCATTTTCCTTGAAAATTGTCAAGGAATGTTGAATTTTTAGCATTAGCATGAATACTTTTAAAATTTGTAGACTAACATAAACAAATAACAAGTGCATTAAATCACATCAACACATAAACACAAGATTTTTCACTAGGGAAACCTTTAAAGGACAAAACCCCCAAAAGCATTAGTAATTCATCTCGTAAATGAGATGACCAAGTTTTTCCAAAAAATCCACAAACTCTAACTTGGGTTTGTACTACATATCCACAATTATAGAAGGTAATCCAATTACACAGAAAAATACCCAATTAGGAATTTTTATCAAATTAGGGCTTGCTTCCCTAAACTTCTCTCTTCTACCTAGAATTTTGCAGGCTCCTTGAATTTCTTTTTTTCCTGCTTAGATTTGCTTTCTCTTTCCTTCCTTGTCAGCTGCTGCCTTGTCTGTTGTTGTATTTGTAACTTCAGAATGTATTCACTTGTATATCTTATATTATACCCCGATGTTCATATCGGGAGAATCATTTGTATTTCATTGTACCCCGATGTTCCTATTGGGAGAGTCACTAATATAATAAAGTAATGTAAAGTCATTGAGGTTAATCCTCCGTTGTAAGTCGGAGCAATAGTCCCCACAATTGAGTTGAGGTTAACCCTCCTTATTGATCAGGGGGGCAAAGTCCCCACAATTGAGGGGCACTAGGGTTATTAGACTCTCCTAGAGAAGTCGGCCCTGGTAAGTAATTGTCAAGTTGAAAACTAGGATAAATAGAGAGTGAGCCTCTCTATTTGTCACACACACTTACCTAGCTATAGCACATAGGTAAGAGAAGAGGAGCTCACACAAGTGAGAGAGAGAATGGTTGTTGGAGATCATCTTTCTGTCTTTGGGTTTAACTGCTACCATTGGTGCTCATTCTATATCTGAGGAAGTTGCAGGGTTTTCTCCTTTATGGTTTTGTTGATGTAATTGTAACTTCAGAATGTATTCACTTGTATTTTTTATGTATTGTGACCCGATGTTTATTTCGGGATGTATTTGTAATGTACTTGAGTCATGTCATGCCCTGATGTTCCTATCGGGAAGTTTCTATAATGTAAACAAGACATGTCAAGTCAAGGTGGTTAACTCCGCTATTGTCTAAGGGTTAAAGTCTCCACAGTTCCGGGGCACTAGGGTTATTAGACTCACCTAGTGAAGTTGGCCCTAGTTGGGTTTAGTCAAGTCTGGAATTAGTATAAATAGAGAGCTAGCCTCTCTATATATCACACACTCACTCACACTCAATTGTAGCAGATAGCTGAGGAAGAGAAAGACACTGGGGCAAGGAAGAAAGAGGTTATTGCTGTCGGGAGATCATCTTACTATTTTTGGGTTTCACTTTGGTGCTGATTCTATCTCTGAGGAAGTTGCGGGGTTTTCTCCATTTATGGTTTCTCCGAGAAAAAACACTGTGTTCATTGTCTCTTGTGTTTGATTGCTGTGCTTGTTGTTCTCTCAGTTAAAGATCCTAATGATATGCTAGCTTAATGTTTAAAATCTAACATGGTATCAGAGCTAACCTGAGAAGAAGACATTGTGCAGCTGCGAGAACTAGGGCTTCCTATTTTGTGGATTTCTCTCCACAAATTTTCAACAAAAAGTAGGGTGGAATTACTCTCCTCCCTAGGGCGCATCTTTCTGTTGAAGCAGAATCCAATTCTGAGGTTTTTCAGTTTTGGACCCGACACTATTGCAGGAAATTAGGGCTTTTTACAGAAGTGGAATTTTTCAGTGAGCCCAGGCCTGGATTGATCTCCTCCCCAAAATCGAAGTTAGGGATCAAATTCAAAGCATTTGGTTGGACAAAACTCCAGAAAAACAAAACCCTAATCTGCTCCTGAACCAACACTGCAGGATTTTAGCTCCAAATCCAGATCCGACATCTTGACCTGGTAAGATCTAAATCTTTTGTATTTCCATTTGAGGTTCTCAGTTAAGATGTTTCATCATACCAAGCTTGATGAAAAGCTTGAGGGAGCTGATAACTTCCGAGCCTGGAAGTATAGGATCCCTTGTTTCTCGAAGAAAATGAGTTGGACTCCTACATCCATGAGGAGGTTCCAGTTCTAGAGGGAGATGAGGCCAAGGCCTTACATTAGAAGAAGTTGGTTATGTCAAAGAGGATCATTGCAGATTCAATCAAGGATCACCTCATTCCACAGGTGTCCTCCCTCAAGACACCTAAAGCCATGTTTGATGCCCTAACCAAACTGTTTGAAGGGACGAACATCAATTAGAAGATGACTCTAAGGAACCAGTTAAAGAATGTAAAGATCCAGAATGAGGAGACCATCCAGTCATACTTCACAAGGGTCTCCTAGATCAAAGAACAACTAGAAGCAGTAGATGAAGAAGTGGAGAATGCAGAAATTGTGATGACAACATTGAATGGCCTCCTTAGGTCATGGGATTCTTTCATCCAAGGAATCTGTGCTAGAAAGAAGTTGGTCAAGTTCAGTAGAATGTGGGAAGAATATTCTCAAGAAGAAGCTTGGATAGCAGCTTGAGAAGAAAAGATGGGAAGTGAAGATTAAGCTCTCACAGTACACTCCAAGAAAGGAAGAAGGGAAAATCATCATCACCAAGGTAAGCATTCTCATCAGAAACATAACATTGCAAGAAGAGATTCATCCAAAATCAGATGTTATATATGCGATGAAATATGACACTTTGCTAGAAATTGTCCCATGAATAAGAATGGATCCAAGAAGAAAAAGAACTCCAAAAGAAGACATCATGGTCACACTGCTGAGGATGATGATCCTCCCAGGAAGAGAGTAAAACAAGAAAGTGAAGACTCTTCAAGTGAAGATGAATATGTTTTGATCTCTGCTCTCATGGGAACTGTCACTCATGGAAGCAAAGAATGGCTTATTGATAGTGGGGCTTCCAAGCACATGACAGGTTTCAAGGAATCCTTTAAGAAACTTTTTGAACATAATTCACCCCATAAGGTGAAGCTTGGGGATGACTACCAATATCCCATAAAAGGTAGTGGTGAATCCTCCTACAAGCTAGACTCCAGAAAGTCTATGAAAATGAAGGATGTCTTGTTTGTACTAGGACTGAAGAAGAATATTCTATCCATATCAACATTGGATGCAAAAGGCATGAGGGTTGCATTTGTAGATGGCCAAGTCTTCATGTGGTCAAGAGGAAAGACTATTGATGATGCAATAGTAATTGGAGAACAAGAAGGAGGTTTATACAAACTAAAGGGCCATCCCGAACAAGCTATGGTCCATGACACAGTAGAGCCAAATGAACTTTGGCACAGAAGGCTTGCACATGTGCATTACAGAGCACTACCACTTGCAAGCAAAGCTGTTGAGGGTCTTCCAGAAATCCAAGCAAAATATGAAGGGGTTTGCAAATGATGTGTGGAAGGAAAGAAGACAAAGAAGACATTTCCAAGTAGCGAGAGCAAGGCGAAAAGAATCTTGGAAATCATCCACTCCGATGTATGCAGAACAATGTCATCAAGTTCACTAAGTGGGTATGTATACTATGTTTCTTTCATTGATGACTTTTCTAGGAAGACATGGATTTACTTCATGAAGAACAAAGATGAAGTTTTTAGCAAGTTCAAAGAATTCAAAGCCTTGATCGAGAACCACACAGAAAATAAGATCAAGACCTTTCGATTAGATAATGGTGGAGAATTCACATCAAATGAATTCAAAGACTTATGCAAAGAATAAGGGATTAAGAGGGAGTTGTCCACTCCTTATAATCCACAACAGAATGGGGTTGCAGAAATGAAGAATAGAACTATCATGGAAGCTGCAAGAGCAATGCTTCATGATCAAGATCTTCCTATGCATCTATGGGCAGAAGCTGTTAGAATAGCGGTGTATGTACATAACTATACTCCACACAGAGTTCTCAAGAACAAGACTCCTGAAGAATTCTTCTTTGGTAAGAAACCAGAAGTCAGCCATCTCAGAATATTCGGCTGTCCAGTGTACATACACATTCCAAAAGAGAAGAGAACAAAACTAGATCCTTCAGGAAAGAAGGGTATATTTGTGGGATACTCTGAAAGCTCGAAGGCTTACAGAATATACTTCCCAGGATATAAGAAGATCGACATCAGCATGGATGTAACATTTGATGAAGACACAGCTTACAACAAATTCAGAAAGAGACTTGCTGATGATACTGAAGAAGCAGAAGCACCCAGAATTCATGATACAACCATGAACGAAGAAATTCAAGAAGAAGATCGAGAATTTGAAGAACCACAAAGGCCTGTAGATCCACCTCAAGAGAAGAATCTTCACAAGAGGAAACCTGCTTGGGTACAAGAAATTATCCAAGGTGCGGAAAGATATGGGGCTCCAGAAGAAAATTACAGAGAAATAAAGAGAACTAGATCTTGCTCCGGATATGTAGCCTTACTATGTGACTTTATCAATGAAGAACCTTCTAGTTATGAAGAAGCGACAGAACGAAAAGAATGGAAGGATGCTATGATCGAAGAGTATCAATCGACCATGAAGAATGATGTTTGAGATGTTGTCCCAAGACCAGAAGGGAAGTCGGTTGTAAATTCCAAATGGATCTACAAGATCAAGCATGTTGTAGATGGTAGCATAGAGAAATATAAGGCAAGATTCGTGGCTCGTGGTTTCTCCCAGAAAGAAGGAATAGACTATAAAGAAACCTTTGCACTTGTAGCCAGATACACTTCCATAAGATCGGTACTTGCTTTGGCTGCAGTGATGAAATGGAAGATACACCAAATGGACGTCAAGACTACTTTCTTGAATGGTGTAGTGGAAGAGGAAGTGTATGTAGAACAACCACTCAGTTTTGAGACACATGACATGGAGTCTCATGTGTGCAGATTGAAGAAAGCCTTGTATGGTTTGAAATAGGCACCGAGGACATGGTACGACATAATTGACAGCTTTCTATCCATTCTGGGCTTTACCAAGAGTAAAGCAAATTCCAACCTTTACTACAAGGTTGAAGATGGCAACCCAGTGATGCTCCTACTGTATGTAGATGATCTGTTTGTAATAGGTATGGATTGGTTGATTGTTGACATGAAGAGAAAGCTTGCTGCCGAGTTCGAAATGAAGGACTTGGGAATGATGCATTATTTTCTAGGTATGGAGGTGTGGCAGAATGCGGATGGAATATCCCTCGGACAAGGGAAGTATGCAGTAGAGATCCTGAAGAGGTTTGGGATGATGGACTACAAGGCCATGACCACACCTATGGCATCGAACCTAAAGCTATTGAGTGATGCTTCATTAGAAGCGGTTGATGCTACGATGTATCATCAGATGATTGGGTCCTTGATGTACTTGACGAACACGAGACCAGACATTTGCTTTGCTGTGAACACCTTGAGTTAGTTCTTGACAGATCCGAGACATGTTCACTTGATTGCTGCAAAGCATATTCTGAGGTACCTAAGGGGTACAATTGATTATGGGCTCAAGTACGAGGCGAATCAGAAGATTAACCTGGAGGGCTATGTTGATTCAGATTGGGTAGGCAGTGCCATCGATAGGAAGAGCACTTCAGGTTGTTGCTTTAATATGGGATCAGGTGTGATCTCTTGGTTTAGCAGGAAGCAATCCTGTGTGGCACTGAGTATAGCTGAAGCAGAGTATGTCACAACTTTTTCAACTAGTTGTGAGGCAGCATGGCTGTGGAAGCTACTGTCTGATTTATTTGATCTCCAGAGGGATGCTACTTGTATACATTGTGACAACCAGAGTTGCATGAAGTTATTAGAGAATCTAGTGTTCCATGACAAGTCGAAGCATCTCGAGATCAAGTATCACTATATCAGGGATATGGTGCAGATGGGAGCAATGAAGCTTCAGTGTGTTGCGATGGAGGAACATATAGCTGATGTGTTGACAAAGCCATTGGCTAGGGTGAAGTTCGAGTACTTCAGGGAGAAGCTTGGTGTTCTCTAGATCAAGGTTTCTTCCAAGGAAAAATGATGAGACCCATAGCCATTCTAACATGGTGAGAGGATTGGTTCCTTCCATGGTCAAATGTAAGGGCTAAGCCATTCTGTCATGGTGAGAGGATTGGTTCCTTCCATGTCAGATGTGAGTGCTGAGCCATTCTGATGTGACTGTAGGATTGGTTCCTACATGATCATAAGTAAGCGCTGAATGCCATTCTGGGAATGGAGGCACCTGGTCAGTTACCAGGTAGCTCAGTCTGGGACTGGGGGTCATTATGATAGGACTGTAGGATTGGTTCCTACATGATCAGATGTGAGTGCACGCCCTTCTGACATTGGTTGTCAGATGTAAGTGCAGAGCCCTTTCGGCATGAAGGATTGGTTCCTTGCATGGTCGAATATAAGTGCTAAGCCTTTTTGACATTGGTTGTCAGCTGTAAGTGCAGAGCCTTTTGGCATGGAGGATTGGTTCCTTGCATGGCCAAGTGTAAGTGCTGGGCCTTTCCGATCATTGGTTGACGGATGTGAGTGCTGGGCCTTTCTGACAGAGTTGTGGGATGTGTTCCCACATGGTCAGATGTGAGTGCTGGGCGTTGCCTTTTTGATATGATTATAGGATTGGTTCCTACATGATAAGATGTAAGTGCTAGGTAGGCCATTATGACTTAGGGTCAGATATAAGTGCTGAAAAAGACCTACACGGAGGGTAGGCCTACAACCAGCATGAAAAAGGGCTAGCTCTGTAGAACTTCTTGTGACGAGAAGAATCATGAGATAGCACCCGTGGAGATTCAACATTGATGATCCAGCAGAGATTATTCAGATCGAGGGATGATCCAGATCTAGAGATGATCCAGATCGAGGGATGATCTAGATCCAGTGACGATGATCCAGATCGAGTGATGATCCAGATCCAGGTGAAGATGACTTGAAGATGAAGATGACTTGAAGGTGAAGATGACGAAGACTCGATGATGATCCAGATGATACAAAGAAGAAGACTTGTGCCGATAAATTGTGTCGAGAGAATACCTTCCTAGTTAAGAGGGAGTGTTGATGTAATTGTAACTTCTGAATGTATTCACTTGTATTTCTTATGTATTGTAACCCGATGTTTATTCTGGGATGTATTTGTAATGTACTTGAGTCATGTCATGCTCCGATGTTCCTATCGGGAAGTTTCTATAATGTAAACAAGTCATGTCAAGTCAAGGTGGTTAACTCTCTTATTGTCTAAGGGTTAAAGTCCCCGCAGTTCCGGGGCACTAGGGTTATTAGACTCACCTAGTGAAGTCGGACGTAGTTGGGTTTAGTCAAGTCGGGAATTAGTATAAATAGAGAGATAGCCTCTCTATTTATCACACACTCACTCACACTCAATTGTAGCACATAGTTGAAGAAGAGAAAGACATTGGGGCAAGGAAGAAAGAGGTTACTGCTGTCGGGAGATCATCTTACTGTTTTTGGGTTTCACTTTGGTGCTGATTCTATCTCTGAGGAAGTTGCGGGGTTTTCTCCATTTATGGTTTCCCTGAGGAAAAACACTATGTTCATTGTCTCTTATGTTTGATTGCTGTGCTTGTTGTTCTCTCAGTTAAAGATCCTAATGATATGCTAGCTTAATGTTTAAAATCTAACAGGTTTTCCCAAGGAAAATCTGTGTCTATTGTCTCTTGTGATTGATTGTTGTGCATGTTATTCTCTCAGATAAGACCCTAAGATCATATTGTCTAAATGATAAAAATATAACATCGTATCAGAGCTAACCTGAGAAGAAGACATTATGCATTTGTAGAAGCTAGGGCTTCTTACTTTTTGGGTCTCTCTCCATAGATCATCAGCAAAAGGAGGCTAGGCTAACTCTCCATTGAAGGGCGCATATTTTTGTCGAAGCAAAATTTGATTCTAGGCATTTTCAGTTTTTGACCTCTCATTGCTGCAGGAAATTAGGGATTTTTACAGCAGATGAATTTTTGAGTGAGCCTAACATAGGATTTCTCTCTTAATCAAAATCAAAGTTTAGAGACCAAGGTTGAAGTTTTTGGTTGAGTAAAACTCCGGGAAAGTCAGACCCTAGTTTGACCCCAGGCCTGGAAAACCCTAAAATACTAAAACTAGTAGTTTTGGTACATTCACTATATCTCGAGATTGGAGAAGGTTCAGAAGCCGAAATTTTTACATGCCAAATAGAAGTTTGTGCGAAACACTGTGTAAAACTTTTAGCCTCAGATTCACTATATTCTGGGAGATATGATTCCTCCAAATCAGGGTTTCAGCCTCTTCTAGGATTGAACCCTAAACAAGACACCTAGGGAGAATTTCTATATCTCGGGCTATGAAGGTCCAAATGAAATTTGAAAGATGTTCCAGATAGGGCACATTCTGTAATTTATGTGGTAAAAGTTTCAGACCCTGATGATGAAACAGTGACATGTGGTAGTCCGTACAAGCTTGCTATGCTGAACATTCCTGAAATAAGTCACCTTGGAAAACCTCTCATAAGTCCCAATTGGTGAAACCAATTTTGCTCAAACATGCGGTGTTGGAAAGAGGAAAAATGAGGCTACCGCAGTGCGAAGTTTCAGACATAGAGTAGAAGTAACTTCAGATATATTACAGAAACAATATCAGGCAATTCTACAGAAGAAATTGAAGAAAACTAGGGCATCGGATATTTTGTAGTTCTGATCATAGTTTTGGGAAAATGAGTATGCTGCTCAGCTCACCTTCAGGAGGAACATATTTCTATCTAATCAGATCAGAAAGATTCCAAGTTTTGAAAATTAGGGTTTCTCTAACAAACCCTAGATCAACAATATCTGGAGGCTAGTACGGACACCTCAAATCAGTAAGATCTAATCCTTCGCTACTTACATTTGAGGTTCTAATTTCAAAATGACATATCACACTAGCTTGATGACAAGCTTTGTGAAGCTGAATACTTCCGAGCATGTAAGTAAAGGATTTCACTAGTTCTTGAAGGAAATGAATTGGACATTTACATAAGTGGAGATGTTCCATTTCCAAAGGGAGATGAGGCTAAAGCCTTACACAAGAATAATTTGGTCAAGGACAAGAGGATCATTGCTGATTCTATCAAGGATCACCTTATACCACATGTGTCTTCCTTAAAGACACCTAAATAGATGTTTGATTCCTTGACCACGCTATTTGAAGGGAAGAATATAAATATGACTATGAGAAACTAGTTGAAGAATGTAAAGATCAAGAATGTAGAGAACATACAGTCATACTTTACAAGGGTCTCTCAAATCAAAGAACAACTTGAAGCAGTGGATGAAGAAGTGGAGAATGCAGAAATTGTGATAACCACCTTAATGGCCTCCCAGGATCATGGGATTCATTCATTCACGTAATGTGTGTCAGAAGGAAGTGATTACCTTCAATAGACTCTGGGAAGAGTGAATACTAGAAGAAGCTTGACTCATAATAAGAGAAGAGAAGATGGAAGCAACTGAATATCAAGATCTCACGATTCAAAGAAGATCCCTCAAGCAATGAGGAATATGAATGACTCAATTCTTGAAGAACCCCTTATCCATATTAGCATTTGGATAAGAAATGATGTTGTTATGAATGAAGAAGATGATGAAGCCGAAGGATCAAGAAGAATTCTACCCACGAAACAAATAAAGATAAGTATTCAATTATCATTTCATGATATTATTTTATATATTTGTTTATATTCAGTTGATGTGTTATGCATGATAGAATGTTTGCATTAATGACAGTATACTACTAATATGCATGTGATGGGTAAGTAGCTCATGGTGCCATACAACTCTCCATTGCTACTTATCTAGAATGAAACCTCTTTGCTGACATATTGGATTAGTGCACAATATCAATGATGTCATGGTAGAGATGGAAGGCATCTAGAAAGTTTCCATGAGATATGGATGAATGTTGTATTGACTACAATAGTTGCATGATCATATCTTAATGCATAATAATTTTTCATTATGAATATGCCTTATGAAATGGTTCTAACCATACAACTAATGCATTTAACTTGTAGGAAAGATCGCGTACTATCGTCTACACGAAAAGAAGGATGAGACTTGTTCTGAAGAACAAGTGGCAACAGTTCAAGAAATAATCCAAAATGAAGAATGATGACTAGAATTCAATGTCAAATACCTGAAGGGAAGTCCGTAGTATATTCCATATGGATCTGCAAGATCCAACATGCAGTAGGATACAAGGCAAGATTTGTAGCACAAGGCTTCTCACGAAAAGAAGGCATAGACTACGAAGAGACATTTGCAGCCACTGGAAGTTAAGACACATGACATGTAGACTCATGTGTGCAAATTAAACAAGGCCTTGTACAAGCTCAGAAGGAACCCATGGGATAACACATAAATGAGGAGCTTGAAGATCACCTAGAGTGATGAAGATCTTAACCTTTGCTACAAGGTTGAAGATGAAAGCCTATAGAGGATGACAAGCTCACAGATGGGTGCGAGAAGAAATTTTGAAAAGGTTCAAGATAGAGGCTCTTGGTATCAAGTGATCCTAGATGGATACATAGAATATTAGTAGCAGAGGAAGCTACTTGTCACTCAAGTACAGAATGTTTCAATAAATAGAGTACGGAAGTAGCATGGAGAATGATGCTCCACTTCAGAGGGAGTGACTACCGAAGATCCCGAGGTTCGACATGGTACGACAGGATGGACAACTTACTGATGGCTCTAGGCTTTACTGAGAGTAAAGCGGATTCCAACCTTTACTTCAAGGTTGAAGGTGGAATACCAGTGATGCTCCTGCTATATGTCGACAACTTGTTCCTAATAGAAAAGAGGAACTCATTAAAGTTGCAAGATTAAGGAGTCTTGCTGCCAAGTTCGAGATGAAAGACTTGGATATGATGCTCTACTTTCTAGGCAAGGACGTGTGGCAGAATGCGGATGGAATCTCCCTGCGATAAGGGAAGTATGCAGTAGAGATCCTGAAGAGGTTCAAGATGATGGAATGCAAGGCCATGACCACACCTATGGCATCGAACCTGAAGCTATAGAGTGGTGCTTCATCAGAGACGGTTGATGCCATGATGTGTCATCAGATGATTGGGTCATTGATGTACTTGATGAATACGAGACCATATATTTTCTTTGCTGTGAACACATTGAGCCAGTTCCTAGGGGATCCGAGACATGTTCACCTGATGGTTGCAAAGAATGCAGTGAGGTATGTAAAGGGTGCATTTGACTATGGGCTCAAGTATGAAGTGAATCAGAAGATTAACTTGGAGGGTTATGTGGATTCAGATTGGGAAGGAAGTGCCATTCATAGGAAGAACAATTCGGGGTGCTGCTTCAGTATGAGATCAGGTGTGATCTCTTGGTTTAGCAGGAAGGAGTCCTGTATGGCACTGTGTACAATCGAGGCAAAATATGTTTCCACTTGCTCGACTACTTGGGAGAGAGGAGCAGTGAAGCTCTAGTTTGTGATCTAGATCGAGATCTCTCGAAAGAGGGAGTTTTAGCATAGCCGGTGAGACAGGTTGTCTGAGCATAAAATCCTGGTGAAGCTCGTAGGTCGCTCATACGTAAATGGTCCTATAGGTTGTCCTCAGATGTAATCAGTCCCGGTGAAGCTCGCAAGTTATCCTTGGACGTAATAAGCCCTGATGTGATTCTATTCTAGAAATGGCCAGAGTGAAGGTTGAGTGTTTCAGAAGAGAATATTGGTGTTCTCCAGATCGAGGTTCCTTCCAAGGAGAAGTGATGAATCCGTGTGCCTTTTTGACATGGTGGTAGGATTGGTTCCTCCCATAGTCAGATGTAAGTGCAGAGCCCTTCTGACATGGTTGCGGGATGTGTTCCCCACATTGCTAGATGTAAGCGCTGAGCCTTTCCAACATGGTGCAGGTCAGGCCTCCCATGGTTGGATGTAAGTGCTGAGCCTTTCCGACATGGTCCAGGTCGGGCCTCCCATGGTCGGATGTAAGTGCTAAGCCTTTCTAACATGGTGGTAGGATTGGTTCCTACCATGGTCAGATGTAATTTATGGGCCCTTCTGACATGGTGGTAGGGTTGGTTCCTCCCATGGCTAGATGTAAGTGCTGGGCCTTTCCTCGGATGGTAGACGGTGTGTCCTACCATCCCGGAGGATGTAAGTGATGGGCCTTTCTGACTTGGTCAGATATAAGTGCTGGGCCTTTTTGATTGGGTCAGTTGTAAGTGCTGGGCCTTTCCTCAGATGTTAGATGGTGTGTCTTACCATGCCGGAGGATGTAAGTGATGGGATTTCCTCGGATGGTAGATGGTGTGTCCTACCATGCCAGAGGATATAAGTGTCGGGCCTTTCTGACTGGGTCAGATATAAGTGCTGGGCCTTTTTTGACATGGTGATAGGTTGGGCCTCCCATGGTTAGATATAAGTGCCGGGTGGGCCTTTCTGACATGGATGTTGGATGTGTTCCTCCCATGGTCAGATATAAGTGTTGAAGAAGATGAAGACCTACATGGAGGATAGGCCTACAACCAACATGAAAAAGGGCTAGCTCTGTAGAACTTCCTATGACGAGTAGAACTGAGAGATAGCACCATTTTCTCGAGATAGTGGGAGAAGTGACGATGATGATGATCTAGTTATGATCCAGCTTTGATGATGATCTAGTGACAAAGACTTGTGCTAATGAATTGTGTCAAGAGAATACCTTCCTAGTTAAGATGCAGTGTTGATGTATTTGTAACTTTGGAATGTATTCACTTGTATATATTATATTGTACCCCGATGTTCCTATCGAGAGAATCATTTGTATTTAATTGTACCCAGATGTTCCTATCGAGAGAATCATTAATATAGTAAAATCATGTAAAGTCATTGAGGTTAACCCTCTGTTGTAAGTTGGGGCAATAGTCCCCACAATTGAGTTGAGTTTAACCCTTCTTGTTGATCAGGGGGGAAAATTCCCCACAGTTGAGGGGCACTAGGGTTATTAGACTCTCCTAGAGAAGTCGGCCCTGGTAAATAATTGTCAAGTCAAAAACTAGTATAAATAGAGAGTGAGCCTCTCTATTTGTCACACACACTCACCCAACTATAACGCATAGGTGAAAGAAGAGGAGCTCACATAAGTGAGAGAGAGAACAGTTGTTGGAGATCATATTTCTGGCTTTGGGTTTTACTGCTGCCATTAGTGCTCATTCTATCTTTGAGGAAGTTGCAAGATTTTCTCCTTTATGGTTTCCCCAAGGAAAATCTTTGTGTCTATTGCCTCTTATGATTGATTTCTGTGCATGTTATTTTCTCAGATAAGATCCTAAGATCATTTTTTAAATGATAAAAATCTAACACTGTCGGTACCTACCTTGATGCCCGATTTTTCCTTGTCTGTTTTGCTTCCCGAAAGGGAGACCTGCTTGCGCGGAGGGTAGATCTATTTCCCGTGAACTGTCCGGGCCCTATCTGGGATGCCCGAAGGGTTGCTAGACCTATCTACTCCTATCCCGAAGGATCGTGGCCTACTTGAATTACCTCCGGGTCTGTTGCTGCTGGCCAGAGGCCTTAGTAGGCTGCCCCGAGCCTGCTACAACATCTCGTGGGCACTTGTAGTGTACCCAGAGCTTGCTGTAGCAGCTCGGGAGCCCAAGAAGCCAGCCCTGAGCTTGCTGTAGCAACTCAGAGGCTAGGTAGGGCTGTCATGGAGATAGGGCACTGTTGCTCAGAATATTTCACCTCATGTGGACAACAAGGTGTTTCGCTGGTCTGAATGGTTCAGATCCATAACAAATAGATCATAAAGGTTGATAACTCTCCCTAGACGTTGTAGATATCTAGAATACAAGGCTTTGAAATTTCACCTGTGTACCTGCAAAAGGGTTCAACATGAAACAGTTCAAAGCAACCAGAATATGATCTACTAATCTATGCTAGTGACTAAGGAATCTAGCAATATATATCTGAAATCAAACATCAACAATATATATGGGACCGAAAATCAGCTTGCATTAGAAATATGAAGAATTTTACAACCAAGCCTTAATGTTGACATGCATCTCCATGAAACCAACTCTTCATCCCGAAAGGCTTTGACTCTAGCTCTCTATGCTCTCTCCAAATGGTCTTGGGCCAAGAATCAGTCCAACAACATAACAATACCTTCAATGTTCTCCCCTCAACCATGGATATGAGCTCATATTTATAGGGATAAATGGATAGAGATGGTTGAGAAATTAGTGGGTGAGGTGGCCTCTAAGATCCTAGGATGAGAGATCTTGAGCTCAACTAACCCACAATAGTAGGGATAAGTGATATCTCGAGGCTTATCATCTAGAAGCCTCGAGAAGCTTCTCTTTTTCCCTTTTTACCTAGGGTACCACACTTATCCTTTTATGACAGAGTGGTTCTGGTAATAACCGCCTATGGACCAAGGGTGACAGGTGGTGGCACTGATTGTGGACAACCGATGAAAAGCAGTGCGAACAGGGGTACCACTCCTGGATAAAGGGGCATGAGCGGTGCTGGGAATTTGTATGATAGACTGATAAAAAACCAATTAGTCTCCACTCCAGAAGATGGGATTCAGGGCAAGTAGGTATGTCAAAGGCCTTATCACATGATGGTGACAGGATTTTGGTATAACATGATGCCCCCCAAAGCACGAGTCTTAGAGTGATACGATAAACGAGAGCTTTGAGAACAAGTCGTTTCCAGGAGATGAAAATGTTGGCTTGATTGGAGTATGTAGTCAAGTAGGCATCTATAGTACATCAGTATGTTGACTCATAGACGCAAGTAACCAAACTCATAGCTGCAGAGCAATACAAGGTAGATCCATGAGTGGAATAAACAAGCATGGATACTAGAATACATCATAGATCCATGTGATATATGACTCAATCTTGGACATAGCTACCAGACATACAATGTAAATCTATGTCATACAGACGCAAATTTGAGCATAGCCACGACCATACAAATGTGGATCCATGCTAGATATAAAAAACTCCATCGTAACTTGGGGAAAAAGCAATGAGTGCTTTTAAACAAATTCCTAGGGTCTTCATGTCGTCTTCCACAAAGTACGAATCTATCCATGTGATTACAATGATCTAAAGTCGAACATGGTAGAAACCACTTGATTACCGGCCAATGATGTGAACCGTTAACAAGTGCGAGGGAGATTACCATTAATGTCAATGATTCCCAAGGTACTCTAGTACAATCTACTGAGTGTGAATAGATGTCCTGATATCGAACACCTAGTCGATTCTATCGATCAAAGGTCAATGATGTGAACCTATGTCAAGATCGAGAGAATCTGTCATTAAGGCATACAGATCTCAAGGTACTAAATATTGTTTCTAAGACTATTTTCTGGATGATGAGCTAATGTCAACAAGAATAGTCTCGTTGAAGGAGGGCCATGATGAGTCCCACATCGACGACACGAAACTCGGAACATAGTTCTGGAATGATGTGAACATAGTAACCATATGACTGACTCAAAGATACTGACAGAAAGGCCGTGTATACTGCAGAGGTAAGACTTCTTTAGATTCCCTTTGAACATCAGGAGGCACGACAAAATGACTTAGCAGCATGACTAGACAAGACATATACATAATGCGACAGTGGAAAATGCATTCTTTTGAAAGACTCAAAGGATTGACATGACTCATGAAAGTGGATCGTCATGGAGATCAGCTGAATACCCAATTGATTGACATGATTGTGCAAACAAGTGCCATGTTCAAAGGTAATGACAAACAACTGCCATTATTTGCAAAATGATTCCCTTTCCCATTTCCCCCATCATGATTGATGAGTGCTTATTTTCGGTTTTACAAGTTCAAAGAGGGTAACAAACACTCGATATAGCTTGTCAGAAGACAAGTCCAGTCCCATATGTTTTACGAACCTGAGAGAGGAGGGGTTCATTCCCAAAACAGATCTCTCAATGTTTAATTTAACGAGTCCACTGAAAGAAAACTCAGTATCGTTCATGTTTAGAGAGTTTGAATGAATAAGGAAAAAGACTCCATGGGGGTCCTTTTTCGGATGATTTAGTCTGTAAGGCCCGAAAAATTATAAAATCATACCTTAGAGAACTCTTCCAGTCATGGTTGGCTGGAGCATTCCTTTCTCGTAAATAGTCCTATCCGAACCGAGAAAGAGATAACCTATCGTCGGATAGACGACTCTTCAAATACTTTAACGAGCATGAAGAAGACAAGATCGCTCGACGATCTTTTCATATTTAGGGAGCCTGAAAAGGGTTTAAAGAGAACTCCATTAACCTTTTTCATGTTTGAATCCAAAGCACGAAAAAGTAATAAACTAAGCTCAAACCACTTTTCATGTTTTAAACAGAGCATGAAAAATGAAAAGTAAGCTCAACACCATGTTACTGTTTTTAATGAGCTCGAAGATCGGTTGAAAGAATGCTCAAGGATTGGTTTCATTTTTACGCAAGCTTGAAACCAATAGGTAAACTATGCTTGAAAAATCCCATGAAAATGCTATACAGAGGTTGGAATCCTGCCCCCAGCATGATTGCTAGTGAAGAGGGTTCCGTATTCGTTCTGGTCTGCGAAACCAAAAGTGTAAACTATGCTCTAGGAATGGTTTTATTTTTTAACGAGCTTGAAAGCAAAAGCGTAAACAATGCTCTAAGGAAACCTGCTCCTACCCAACATGATATCCAGAGGTTGGTAGGTTGCCCCCTTACATAAGAAGCTAGCAACTTAAGCGCCAGTATGAAGTCCAGAGGTTGGAGCCATGCCCCCCATTTTACCTATGATGGGAAGAAGCTAATTAGAAGAAGGGGAAGGAACCACAAGAACATGCGGCACATCCATAGTAGTCTAATTACTAGGAGTAATGCGATAGTCAGGTGTAACAAAGGAAAGCTGATCAATGGTCACAATCTTCCCATCATGGGGAAAATGCATAACTCTAAAGAGTGTGGACACTACGGCTTTCATGGCGTACACATAATCACGTCCAAGGAGCATATTGAAATATAAAGGACCTTGGACCACCATAACATCAGTACAGACAATTTTCCCTCCTAATGTAATAGGAAAATGAGGAAGGGTCCCTAAAGGTGAGGTGGGCCTGCGATTAAAAGCCAATATATGATCGGTGCTTGGCACAAGCTGAGGAGAACCTAAAGCTTTCCAAGCAGTTGAGGATAGAATACTAACAGAAGCCCCTTCATCAACAATAGTGCAAAGTATCCACCTAGCAGTAACATTCACAACTATTTGGAAATGAACACTTCAATGAATACGAGATTTTTTTAGGTTACTCCAGTCAAATGAAATAACCTCACTACTTGGAGAGGGTTCTGTCGAAACAGACAAAAAATTCCACTTGTCGAGAACAATCAGAACAAAGCATAAAAACTTCAACAGGATTTGGTTCATTCTCTACTGGAAGAGAAGAACAAGACGAAGATTTTGTCAAAGAGACTACTTCAGTCTTAACACTCTCTGATGAAAGAGTGGGATCGGGTGGAAATGACACTGACTTGACCACTTTAACTTCATTCTCCGAAGGAAGAGTGGGATCAACCACAGAGAAATATGAATCGACCACTTGGTCAACCAGTGGGGGATGGAGGGATAACTTACTATCACTTGTTGGAATCACCTGTTGATGATCAGTAATATTTTCCAACCAACGCGAAGCTTCATCCATGCTTGGACAAAGAAAAGTATGATGCATAGCCTTGCATATCAAACAAGGATACAAGACTTTACCCTTACGACCTTTTACCAATGGGTCACTGGTTGAGGGAGTATCGTCAACATGATGATTAGAGGTTGATGAAACAGACGGTTTGGATCTTTTAGACCACTCTTCTTGTACACGGGAGAGGCCAGGACACTCCTTAAGAAGGTGGCCCCCCTTGCAAAGCTTACAAGGGAACTTGGGTTTTTCAGGTGTTCTCTTAGAATGAGCACCATCAAGAGCAGATGGTTGCTTCTTTTTCTCTTTCTTATCCTTCTTCTTTTTACTCTTCCCTTTCTTCTTCTTCTTACCCACATGACTACTAACCATAGAGCTTTGGCCAAGCGAAGAAGAAGAAAGGGGTGAAGCCACAACTGGCGAATAAGGAGCAAGATAATGTTGAGGTCGATCCTCTCTTGGAGGAGAGGTGACATTTGAGACATTAGGTGTAATAGGAACTACCGGATTAAACAGCAAGACCGGTAATCCTATAGTTAATCCAGGAAGATTTAGAGTGGCGATAAAGGGAGGACCAATACCTTCACTTGAAGGGAATACAAAAGGTACACCTTGGAAAGGGACCTCTTGAGTGGTAGTCCCAGATGAGGATGCCATCTCTAAACTCTCTAATAACCCCCTAACTACCACGCACAAGAAAGTACTACTCAAACTAAAAGCAACAAGAAAACATGTGAAAGGAGTGGATAAGAGTCAGGAACCTCACAGGACAGGCCAAAAGGATAACTCAGATGGTTTGAGGAGTCCTAAAATGGTCTTCCGATATACACAAGGTATGAGGGAGCTCAAATTTGTAGTAGTGATGTTTAATGCATAACCGTACACAATGGGCCTTCCGATATACAATCGAGTATGTGAAGTAACTTTTTATATACCTCAAGGGTACGTAAAAGGTCGTTTGATATACCGACGGTACGTGGAAGAACCACACGAGTCCTAGGATGTAATGCTGACAAATAATGACAGCTCCTATGCTTAATGACGCCCGAACACGTCTCTAACTTATCACTCTAATTGCTAAAAGTTTTAACCTAGTACTACCGTTAATTTTATCTATGCGTTTAGGTGGAACCATGGAGTGAAAACTTGAATTTAAAGAAGATGCGTACTGATCTATATGCTAGTGCAAGTTTTCCTCTTCAATGAAATTCTACCTAAGAGAGGGAGAGAGATTTACTTTTCTTCCAAAAAATGCACACCCAAATGCAAATGCAATTCTACCTTTCCAAACGAAAAGTAAAATATCAATGCACCCCAAACAATCTTCAAAGCAAATAAGAAAGAGATCTAGAGAACATTTAACATAAACCAAAATGTTTCCTATCTTTTCATGCTTGAAAAGACGCATAAAAACTTAATGGAAAGATGATTTCACTAACATTTCCAAACAAATCTAACTCTAATGCACGCAAAGCTGAAAATAGATATTTCTTCTCAATGAAAGTAAGATATAGAATCTCGAACAATCATGCACGAAATAAGAAGAAAATCGTTCAACAAGCTTGCGAATAAAGCAAAATAGAGAGAAAACTAAAACTTCTCTTTGAAACAGACAAGGAAACGAAGAACCAATCTTTCCTACCAAGCACTGAAAAAATCAGCATGCAAAAGGAAACAGGAATCACCCCAAGCAAAGAAAGACTCAAAACAACATGGATCACTCATGCATTCCAAGTCCAAAACAAACCGAAACCTACACATGAAAATGAAATGTATATTTCCAATTCCAATGAATAATATCTACAGAAAAGAGCAAGAGGCTTCAAGCAAGGAAAATAATGCAAAATCCAATGCGAGAAACATAAACTCTCTTTGAATGCAAAGGGAATACAACAATCAAAGTGACTGCAGAATACATAATTCAATGAATGCAAAGGGAATACAACAATCAAAGCGACTGCAGAATACAACAATCAAAGCGAGGGAGCATTTTTTTTCAAAAGCACACTTCATTTTCATAAAAAAGTAAGCCAAAAAACACACAAAAATGAAAATACAAAGTCTGGAACAGGGCCTACCTGGCACCGCGTAGATGAAGCTGCTGACAGGCGGTTTTGAGACAGAACCGCTTCTTGCTCACTAGATTCAGGTGGTGGTACCGCTTCTGGCTAACTAGACTCAGGCGGTGGCACCACTCCTTGCCAACAGAACATGTGTGGTTCTTTGTAAAGTTCCAAAACACATGAAGAACGATGGATCAAGTAAAAAACAAACTAGATCAAGGAAAATACTATTGAATTGAATGTGATAACAGAGCATAAAAAACTGAAATGACTTAGATCTGAACATATCGGGAAATTTCAAACCCAAATAATACAAATTAGAATGTAGATCTGACTGTAAATAGTTGAAGAAAACAGAGCCTGGATTCAGACAAGAGTTGTAGACTAAGGACGATTAGAATGACTGAATAAAACTACTCCCCAACAGAGTCTCCATATTTGTTGCTCGGAATATTTCACCTCCTTTGGACAGCAAGGTGTTCCGCTGGTCTGAATGGTTCAGATCCAGAACAAATAGATCATAGAGTTTGATAACTCTTGCTAGACGCTGTAGATATCTGGAATACAAGGATTTGGCATTTCACTTGTGTACCTGCAAAAGGGTTCAACATGAAACAGATCAAAGCAACCAGAATATGATCTACTAAACTATGCTAATGACTAATGAATCTAGCAATATATATCTGAAATCAAACATCAACAATATATATGGGACCGAAAATCAGCTTGCATTAGAAATATGAAGAAGTTTACAACCAAGCCTTAGTGTTGACATGCATCTCCATGAAGCCAGTTCTTCATCCCCAAAAGCTCCGACTCTAGCTCTCTATGCTCTCTCCAAATGGTCTTGGGCCAAGAATCAATCCAACAGCATAACAATACCTTCAATGTTCTCCCCTCAACCATGGCTATGAGCTCATATTTATAGGGCTAAATGGATAGAGATGGTTGAGAAATTAGTGGGTGAGGTGGACTCTAAGATCCTATGACGAGGGATCTTGAGCTCAAATAACCCACAATAGCAGGGATAAGGGATATCTCGAGGCTTATCATCTAGAAGCCTTGAGAAGCTTCTCTTTTTCCCTTTTTACCTAGGGTACTGCGCTTCTCCTTCTATGGCAGAGCGGTTCTGGTAATAATTTCCTATGGACCAAGGGTGACAGGCGGTGGCACCGCTTGTGGACAACCGATGAAAAGCGGTGCGAATAGGGGTATCGCTCTTGGATAAAGGGGCATGAGCGGTGCTGGGAATTTGTATGATAGACTAATAAAAAACCAATTAGTCTCCACTCCAGAAGCTAGGATTTAGGGCAAGTAGGTATGTCAAAGGTATTATCACATGACGGTGACAGGATTTTGGTATAATAGGCACCCTGCCCAAATGGTTGAGAGGCTGCTCGGTGGAGAAGGAGGGCAGCCGTGAAAGATATAGGCTTCCCGTAAAACTTTGGAGCTTCCCAGTGAGAGAAAAATAGCTTCTCGTGAACCTGACCGAAAATAGAAAGAGAGTTAGGGTAAAATCCTAGCTCAAAAAATAATAGAAACTACTCCTGCTAAAAACCCTAGCTTAGGGTTTATAAAAATAATTGTGAATGCCCTTTCTAGACACATCCATACTAGGGAATCACATCAATTTTCCCTTCTTTTCAATAACCCGTGAAATCTTCAGTTGGAGCAGGTTCACCTGTGAGAGAAAGAGTGCGTGTAATAATGAATTGGATTGATCTTCTTTTATATCCCGAGTCACCTGTAAGTGGACCAAAATTAGAAAGAATAAAATAATATTATTTTATTCTTTTCTCACTTTGACTTTTACCTTTCGTGGTACTAAAGGTATTTTTGCACTTTCACTTTGACACCTTAGTGGTATTAAGGGTCCTTATGTATTTTTTACTTTTTCTTTAGCCTTCTTCAAGTGCCATGTGGTCAATAAAAGTGGTCAAGGTGGTATTTCATTCCCACTCAAAGTACATCATCATAAACAAGGAGAATTACTAATGCTTTTATCTCACACTCTGTGTGACACCAAGATCGGGTACTAAGGTGTCTTAACCAAGGGTAGCTAAGCCTTGGAGAAGATCACAAAGACCAATGATCGAGGGTCAGAGTGCCACACATGCCTAGACTCAGTCTAGGGCTTATAGTGTATTTCTGGTAACAGACTAGGTGCCTCAACCATAGGCTACATAATTTGACACTAGGTCAAATACTTGGTAACAGAGCAAATGCCTCCATTCTCCCGGAGAATGGCCCTTATCCCCAGGATAATTCCCTAGTCTCGGACTAGGTAAATTCCTGGTAACTAACTAGGTGCCTCCATTCGAAGAATGGCCACTCAGCTCTAGGATGAGTCCCCTAGTACTAGATTGGATCCACATCTTGGTCTCGGACCAGATGTCGCCATTCAACAGAATGGTCACTCAAATCAAGGTCGAGTCACCCAGTGCTGGAATGGTTCCATATCATGGTCCCGGACCAGCTATCCCCTTTCAAATAGAATGGTCACTCAACTCTATGTTGAGTCCACACCCTGGTCTTGGACCAGGTGTCTCCATTCTCCTAAGATAATGGCTCTTGATGCTGCTCAAAAAATCAACAAGGAACACTCAGAGTTTCTAAACAAGAAACAATGACCACATATTTCATATTAGATAGTCCATCTAAATACAAGATACACAATTTACATGTGTGATGCTCTCTTTGTATGTGATGTTTTGTCTCTATGCATAGCTAATGCGAAATGTCAGTAGGGAATTCAAATTACCTCTTAATGACACTGAAATTTCAGTAATTTATCCTTTGGAATATAAGGTATATATTTTGGTTCATAAAAAATCATGAACTCATCCTCCATTTCCACAAAACACAGAAGCTATTATGCACAATAGCCATAAGTCACCACCTAACTTTTTCTTTCTTTCTTTCAAGACCACACTTCAAGTAAATTGTTGTTTCGTTGTCTAACATTGTCCTGGTCAGATCAGACTACTTACTAAAGTGGATTGTTTTCTCATTTTAGTTACTAGAATAAAAGTCCTAGCTTGTATAGCTTTAAATGTATACAAAATCCACATTCCACCCCTTTTCAGATATTTGAAAAGTGCTAGTATTCTGCCTGTAAATTTCTTCACATAAATGCATCTTGGAGGACATGAACCAACATTATTCACATAAATGCAACATTAAATGCATCTTAGAGGACACATGAACCAACATTCTAGAAGAAACAATTAGTTTTGAGAAGCACATAGAGATGGGATCCATATCTGACCATTTTGTTGGATACAAACACCATTCCCAACTTTTGTAGATCCCTTAAACAACTTGCACAAGCAAAATTAAAATTTTAGACTCTGTTTGCAGGAAGAACCCTAAAATACCGACTANCATTTTGTTGGATGCAAACACCATTCCCAACTTTTGTAGATCCCTTAAACAACTTGCACAAGCAAAATTAAAATTTTAGACTCTGTTTGCAGGAAGAACCCTAAAATACCGACTAACAAGATTATAACCCTTTATAAGAAAAAAAATATAACTTATGAAGCGCTATTTTCATGCGACCAAACTCAACAAAGTATTTTGACAATGGCCTTGGTTCAATACTTTCTTACAAAGCAGAGCCATATCAATTCCTTCCTGCAATAGTGGTCTCTTGGGAAAAATAATAAATTTGACTATTTTTAAATTCTCATAATCTAATACTTGGTGTTGGATAACTTTGGTTCATGTCATCTAAACACGTGGGTGCTCATCAACTTTTCCCTTGGATCAAAGCTATTTTATAAAAGAACATATGACAAAAAGTTAGTTCCACAGTCTCTCCTAATTATTTTGTCTAGTAATTGTAATGATTTTCCCACTTCACCATCCTAAAATGGAGAAGACATTACTTTAGAGTATACTATAACATGTATAGAAAATCTACATTGTATCATTTCCTAGTGAAATTTTGATGCCTCAAAGTTTTTCCCAACTCTCCAAGATGATGCACGACATAGATAACACTTCTGGAACTTGAAACACACGTTCCCTAATCATTTGGTTCAATATCTGGGAAGCAACTTCAACTTTATTTGATTTGCAACAATATTTGATGAGTGAAGACTACACAACATATGTGGGTGAGGTCCTTACTAACCATTTTCTCTAGTTGATTTATCGCATCATCCACCATACCCAACCATGAAGAGACCCCAACAATTTGACAAATGCAATGCAATGGGAATCTCGCAACATTGACCCTAACCTCACACAGAGAGGGAAATTTAGGGGAAGAGAAGTTCAACTTTTAAACTATATTATGAACACAATCTTCTCATATTTTCTATACTAGTATAAATCCATGCTAAATAAAGATTTCTTCTGCATAGAGAGCTTGTTTTTTATAATTCCAAATCAAATTTATTTGAGCAAACATAATTTTTTTTATTATTTTATTAAATCTGTGGGTTCTTACCTAATTGAAATTTTGTTTCAAGAAGAAGACATGGGATTTATATTTTAATTTTTTCAGAACCTAATTGAAATTTTGTTTCCAAAAAAGACAAGATTTATTTTTAAATTTTTTCAAGGATAATAATAAATGAGAGTTAAAATATTAAAGTATAATTGATGGTATTTGGATCTCCTTTATTTTATAAATGTATTTTTATAAGTGAAAAAGACTGAACTGAATGAAGTTATGATGGGATACTAGGGCTATCAATCAACCTTCATATTTTCAAGCAGAACGGGAAAACCACCCTTCATGCATGCAATCAAGCTATGATTGAGCTTTGCATTTCCCATAGCCAAATATTCAACCAGGCGCTGCAATCTGAACATAAAAACCACAATTGCTGCAACATATTTCATCTGAATAAACACCATATCTTTGGAGCCAATTATGAGAGATGCACACATTTTTGTTATGAGATGAATGGTTCATAAACCGATGTTACACACAAAACACCGAACCAAGGCACTCAAAGTGCATAAATGCATATACGAAATAGGTGAGGTGGATTTGCACCTTAGATGGAAATAAATTAAAATAAGTGGACTAGCTAGCCATGCCACTACAATTATGCTTAACCAACAAGCAACTGATAGATTCAAGGAGCTAAATACCGAGCATAATTGGTCCAAATCAAATCAAATGTTACCTAAGAAACTAATTACGTCATACTGAGTGAGAATTGAGAGGTTTCTTTAGGTCTCCTTGCATGCAGTGGTGTTAGTTGTTGGTGATGTAAGGGTTTGGAAGGTGAAAGAGACAAAAGTCCTTTGTTGCTATAAAAATGTTAAAAATAATACTGTCCAAATTCTACTCTATACTCCTGCGTATATAGAATCTTAAACCCGTCTTAGCTGATTAATTCACCTTAACTTCTTGTGGAAAATGGATAGAATGTATCCCAAAGTGGCCATCTTTTGCATGTATATCAACTGGACTGAATCAATTTTTTGGATAAATTTCATTTCTTTTGGGAAATACATATCTTTGTTGTTTTCCTAAAAGCTTCCACTTCTTTCCAAAGCCAATCCTCCAGGAATTGCTTGTATGGAATCACACTAGTAACAAAGTTATGTATGGCTAAATATATTTGACTATCACTTCAACTAACATAAAAGGAATTATTATCAATATCCCATATGCCAGCTGTCTATAGCATATAGTCAAATGGGGAATATTTGGTGTTTTCTTCATAAGAATTGTTCTCTTCAATGATTGACCCCACCTCCTTTTCTGTTGTTTCTTGACATTAGTCCTCTAGTAGTCATTTTCTATTGGAAATATATACCAAAAGAATATCCTATGTAGTCTCTTCTAGCATTAGATTAACCACTACATGCTGCAAGGCATACCATCTGCTACATGTATCCTCCAAAGTAGAGTATACACTTTTGTTTTGGCCTTATTCCTAGAATTATACCATTGCTTTTGTTGTTTCTTTATTCCCTAATTTGCTGACTGCTGACTGTGTGGTTTTTCTTACTTAACATGCTTAAATAAAGGCACCAACCAATCATTATATGAGGTCTATGACCCCCATTTTGTATCGGTGTCTGTGTGTGATCTTAATCATAGTCTCTAGGAGGTAATGTTTCCATGACGATGTTAATTAGAAGAAAAACCATGGATGTTGAGCGCATAAGAGGATTTGTTTTTTTCCAGTTATGGGCACTGTAACATCCCTAAAAGGTCAAAATCTATGCAAATATCAGAGAAGAGAAGCATGGGTACAATTTTCATGATTCTTTGAGCTAGTTAATGTAAAACCAACACATTTTAAACTTCGAAATCGAACTGATATTGAATCACAAACGCCTAGCCCCGGGACTAACAAATGTTATGTATTTCTTCTTTCATGTTTTTATTATAAAAGCCCTAGATTAGGAAAAAACTCAAACCTAACCTAGTAATTTCCAAATTGCAGCGACAACATAGATTTGGCAGATGTTATTTTGTGCTTGTTTGAATACTTTGGCTACCAAAATATAAGAAAAACAATAGCTGGAAGATTAAATGTTGGAAAGGACGCAACTAGCATTGAATTCTCCTTTGTGCCTGCTGCCATGTATATTAATTAATGAATATCATCCATCTCAGCATTAAATACCTCTTATGTCATGTATTTCTTTAATGCTGGTCTTCCAAATTGCAATGACAACAGAGATTTGCCAGAATTTATTTTGTGCTTATTTGAATACTTTGGCTGTCAAAATATTAGAACAACAATTGGAAGATTAAACATAAGAAACTAAAGATGAGGCATGTAGTTATAAAATACTAAAGGGTTGGGTAGGTTTCCCCAGAAGAAGAAACTAAAGATGGAGGTATGGAAGAATCATATCCTAAAGGTGAGGAATGCCAGTTCTAAATAAGATAAAATGAAAGTCTCGGTGCTTTATAAGATAAAAATAGAAGTTATACGGGTTTCCCAATAAGTGTTTCTAGCGGATCCAATAAGAACCAACACATTTGATCGATCAAATATTGGTTGATAGGCGGAGTCATAGGCTTTCAATCTGGGTTAAAGAACTCACAATTGTATATATGCAAATATCATATTTAATCCATGTAAGGTTCTAAGGCAGGGGGCAGCAGTGATAGGAAGCTTAGGAAGGTGAGGCTTTGCTCCTCCTCTTCAAAGAAAGACTATTTGAGCATGCTTCCACCTCACTTTAAGGATTGGTGTTTTGGGAGACCACCCCTTTCGAGATATGTTGGTGTCGTCAATAAATTGCAAGCAACGAAGAAGCAGAAGTAAGAGTAAGTTCCTCAGCCCCTCTCTCTCCTAAAGGCGAGGAACGGAAGTGAAAAGTGAAAATAAAAACTGGAAGATTAAACATTGGAAAGGAAACAACTAGCATTGAATTCTCCTCTCTTCCTGCTGCCACATATATTAATTAATGAATATCATCCATCTCAGCATTAAATACCTCTTATGTCATGTCACTAGTACATGTGGACATTTTTCCCACAGATTTTTTTTTCTATTGCAACACTTGTGCATTGCTATCGTGACGAACATCACCCCTCTTTTCCTGGAAAAAAATTTGTCGCTATAGAAACACTTTTCACACTTCATCACAATTGTGACGAATGGCTCGTGTCGCTATCGCGACGAATGGATGGCTTCTACTATGACTGAGTTTTTTCGCTATTGCGACAAATAAATGGTTTCTATTTCGATGAAGTTTTGTCGTATTGCGATAACGAGATGGTCTCTTTTGTGACAAATCATCATTGCTATTGCGACGATTATTTATCAACGAATTTCCAATAGGGCGTCTCTATAGCGACGAATTGTCCTTTACAAAAATATAGTGCTATCACTATAGCGACGAAACTTCCTTTCATGTACCGAAAATTTTTCTACACTAGTGACGATGCTTCGTCGAAACGTGAAAGGAAGGTTTGTCGCTATAGTGACAGAACCACGTCACTATAGCGATGACTATGAAAATTTGTGTAAAGGGTGGTTCATGGTATTTTTTTTAACAAGGGCTTCATCGTTATAGCGATGATTGTCCAATTTAAAAAAAAATGACGTTGAAACGTGTGATGAGTTGGTCCAAAGGAAACTCAAGTTCATCACACCAGTTCTCAAGGGTCAAACTCAAGGTATTACAGATCCACCTCCACTTGTTCCTCTTCCAAAATTCCAATCATGTAGATCCCCCCAAGGGGCTTACACTTACCCTTGGACCATTTCTCTTTGGATTTGAATGTAGCCCCTTTGTTCACAGATCTACAATGGTTTCAAAATTTGTCTTTCTACCCTTGTATTGTCCAACAATGTTGATAACATGAGTACTAGATTTTGGAGGGGTGCCTTAGGATCACTCTTTGTTGTTTGAAGGGGGGCAGTGACCTCATCAAGAGCAATGATCTCATATATCATTTTGGAATCCATGTTAGTAATTTCTTCCTCTACTATGTGCTCTACCCCATTTTAATCCACCTCCAATGGTTCCTCTTCCAAATTTTAAATCATGTGGATCTTCCATGAGTATTACCCTTGTGTCCCTTGGACATTTCTCTTTCCAGTTAAAACATACCCCTTTGTGCAGAGAAACCAATCACTAAAAGGTATTTTATTCTACTCTTGGATTTTCCAAAACTAGCAATAACAAGGGTGTTGCATTTTTAAGTTTCCTTAGGACCACTCTTTGTTGTTCAAGAGGGCACAACTTATATGGACGGGCTCTTTCAACACATCAATATACATGATAACTATATATGAAGGAAAAACAATTACTACAAGAATGCTAGCTTGGAGGAACTCTTTCATGTAGTGGACTACCATGTCTTATTTCTTTATATTGTTTAGGGCTAAGAAGTAATCTTATTGGATATAAGCCTCTAAGTAGTTATAAAAAGTAAACTCAAAACTCACCCAAATAATTATTTTCAACTGAACAAGTTTATCCCATTAATTTTCCTTTAGTTTTTCCCCAATCAAATGTAGAGCCTTATTGGTGTAGGGTTGTAAATGGGATTTTCCAATAATCCACCATAGGATTATTCAAAATAAATGTGACAACTTCGCTATCCAAACCCTTGAATCACAAGCAAGGCCATCACCTAACAATCATGCCATCCCTAACAACTAACTTGATGATATGATAATTTTTATTAAAATTCCATCACATTTGGCGGTTTCTAAGTGTCAAGCTAATTGAGAGTTGAAGCACCTAAAAGCTCCAATAAAGTTGCTAGATAGTATAGCTACCTAATCAATGAAAAATATCTCAAGCAACCTATGCCAACAAGATTCCAACATAGAAACTTTAATCACAATTACACAACTTATGAACCCTCCACTTTGTTAACACGAGTTATTGGCTTGGATTTACAAAATAAAAACTTTTTTATGTGGGCTATCATTTAGTGAATTAGTTTGGAGCATCTACCCTGTAAACCTGCATACATAGATTTCTTTTTGGGGTGGATTTGTGTATTAGGTACAATCCAAATCCCAATCCTTTGTGGGTCAAGAATTTGGTTGAGTACTAGAACGAGGAGGAAAGTATTAGGATTAAGCAACTCACAAATACATATAATAAGGCTGCTTATATATATTTAGGAGACGCACCAAAATTCATATGTTCATCATGCAACCCATGCATACCTTATCAGCCATGGTTATAACTTGGATATCAAGAAACATGTTTGAAGCCCAAGTTTTGCTAACTCAAAAGAGAAAATACAATAAAAGCATCGATGATGAGCATGCACAGTGTTGTTTTAGTTTCATCTCAATCCATAATATGAGAAATATTAAGCAAACAATGATGTATATTTCAACAAAATCTGTCAGGAATATTCAAAGTATCATACCCCATAAAAATATCTAAAACCAGGAAGCTAATCCTGGCATCTACACATGACTATTTGGTATTCTTTTGATTTCCATAATTAAACATAAAGACAAATAATGAATGTTGCATTCATCTCTGAATCAGGCTATCCCATGCCAAATACAATCTAAAAAACATACATCAACAACCATGAATACTATATCATCTATATATTGATCCTAGATAATGAATTAGAATATTCAACCTAAAAACCTATTACTTAACCAAACAACCATGAGTGTTGTAACACATGCATTCATGCTATAGTGACGGTGTTGTCTATTTAAAAAAAAAATGTTATACCCTCAAGCACTTCACTTTGTAGCAACACTTCACCCTATAGCACTTTACCCTCCATTACCTGCAACAAACACACATTAAAAAGTAGTCCAAGGGTTAGCTATTTGATTGTCTGATTTGATATTAAATGAAAGTTGATATGAAGAACTGAATTTACCTCTATTTTGTATATCCATTTTGGAATTTGTTTGATTTGTTAAGGCTGTGTATAAACACTTATGATAAAGCTAAATTTACATGGTAAACCATTTGCACACCAATTATTGTTATACATTTTTGTTACATGCAAACTGTCCAATATAATCTATTGCTGCTAATGCTTTTCGTTAATACAGTTTGAAACTCTGTTCTTATTGCACAAAGAGTTGGCTAATGGATGTTGCAATGTTTTCCCATAAGATATGCTAATTGGACCTTCGTTAACAGATCTTGGATGGATGATCTATCTGTTAGAAGATAAACACTCATGGTTTGGTTAAAATAGACACAATGAATAACTCCTTTGCTGCTTACTTTATTACTACTGTACTGTATCTCTAGGCTTCCATACTTGTGCATATTCATTGGATGAAGGTGACATGGTGATATGCATTTACGAATACCAATAACCAAACTACCATAGTTTAATTAAGACTTGATTAATGTGCTTTATTACATGTTACATTTTTACTGTTATTATTCTAAGTACTAATTCTAACTTGATAAAGTACATATACAATATGTATGTTATAGACAGTAACTTTCTATTACTCTCCTTTCATTGTCATATTGCATACAAGTGCTCATCTCCAAAGTTCAACAAGTTATTTGGACCTAGTAGTTTGATGAATAAATCTGCAGTCTTCTCCTGAATTGTACAACTCCACCTTCACCTCATTTAATTCAAACAACTCTTGGATAAAGTGATAATGAACACCTGAACTTTCTATATGTTGTTTTTTAGGTATGGACAAAATACATAAACCTATAATACTTGCAAAAAAGGATATCAGTTTGGAAATATATAGCAATTTCTTCCAATTACATCATCCACGTCATTTCTTGAAAGTGAAGGTATGATAAAGGAAATTATATAAAGGTATTTTCAAGGTGATGAAATCAAATGAAGCTCTCACTATTTATCTCAAGTGCCATTTCAATCCCACAAAAGCCTCATGGAAGTAAACATATGATTGGTTACTGGGATGCTTCTTCACAAGTTATGGACAAGGGGTTACAAGTATCACCATTCAAGCAATCCATTGACTTGAACAAGTTGGGAGACTCACAAAAATATGTCAATTGCACCTCAACGTTGATACAAAAAATTGGCATGCCCATTCTTGTAATAGTAAAGCGTGCTTGTTAGAAATGATTTCAAGATCCCTAGGACAATGTCTATGTTTCAATGAGAAATGACCATGGAATGTGTTTTAGTTACCTAACTCCACTACGTTAACCTAGAATATAAATTGACATGATCCTTGTGGGAGAATTTAATTAATTATATTAATTGTTTTTTTTAACAATTCATGGCTTATCAACATGAACCAATCCTGTTATGTTTTAAGGAGAGTCAAGGAACGTAGGACACTCTTCCAATAGTTTTTGAATAACCTATATCTCTATGAGTGCGAGGTTAGGAGCATACTTCAATACTAAAGAGGCTTTGCATCCTCATAATTGAACTTGACAAAAAGGAAAGAACTGAAAATGATAAATACTTTGTGTTCATTCTTTGGCGATGTAAATTCCTTAATTTTGAGCAATTTTGTGAAAAAATAATAATGTTAAATTAGTTAATAAATGTTAGGACAAATTATCATGTTAAAACTACCTTTTAACAAAACAAAATGCACAAAAAAATGTTGTCAAAAAATGAATTTAATAGAGCTTTTACTGGCTGCAGAAACCATAGAAGTGTGATCTGCAACAAGAATGCTACTTGCTTGTGTTATTGACCTGTGTGAATCTCAAAGAGAATCCAAGGTGACTATGAAAAAACCAAGAAAACAGTAATGTGATTTCTTGGGAATGGAAGAAAATACATTTTTAAAAAAATGACCTCACAACTTTTTGATGGGGTCAAGGTAGTAGTTTAAGATAACTTGGAAACTAACACAGAGTGAAGGATATATCTTGAAATAGAGGAGAAAAATTTATGGACACTACTCCCTAGTATAGTCACTATTATGGTGTGTTGCTTTTGAATCCAAGGTAAGACAAAAGTGAGTGACAAATAAATATAATCCATCAATGATAATCCTTAGGCATGTATACTAACTATGAATTGATTCAAAACACAATTTTTTAATGATTCAAACAACTTATTAGGGGAATCAAAATAATTATTTTTTATCCAATGGAAATGCCATAAAACTAATTGACATCACCTGAGGACAAGATTCAAATGTTGTCAACATTCCTTCTCCATGGGAGGGTCATTAATATCCTCCAAGAACACTCTATGTTGAAGCAAAAATCTTACAACAATTCCCCTTATTCCATCATCAATCTGAAGAGAAATTTGGGCAACATGAGGCCAAGGAAAAACAAGAATGTGAGTGGACACATATTAGCTTCTCACCATTTGACAACAAATTGGTAGCATAACCTTAGTTTGAAGAGATACCCCTGGCCTAGCTAGGGCACACCTTCCTACTAAGGTCATCCTTTGAAGATGAAACTACAAATTTAGAGAGCCATTTTTCCTATGATTCCTTTCGGACAGTGTCAAGCTCCTTTGGTCATATTTAAAAGAAAGGGGATGACATAAGAATATTATATGACAATCCAAAAGAAGTTGAATATGCTATATCAAGAGATGTTTCAATAAGAAAATTATCTCCCCCTTGGATGGCCCATATTGAAAAGTTCCATTACAGTGAACAAAATTCCTAGTCCTAGATCTTTAGCTAGAGACATGTCTATAGCTAGATCTTTATCTAGATAAATTGTTTTTCCACATAATAAGGAACAGTAAACAAAATAATGAGTTGATAGTCTTTTGACTTAGGGCCAAGGGTGTTTTGATATAGTGTTTAGGGTTCCATATCTAAACATTTGTTCAGTGGTTTAATTTGTAGAATCATCACTCTTACACAGATTAGGCCTGAATGCTTTGTGAGTTGTAGAAAAATACACAAAGCCTTGATTTCCATTAAGGACCTTAATTTGTAGAATCTTCATGCTTACCCATATCATACCTTATGAATGTTGTTGGTGGGATATATCAAAATATACAAAACCCCAATTTCCAATAATGACTGCCATATTTCCAATAATGACCTCCACTTATCATAGTTTTCTTTGTCTTCTGCTTTTGGAAAATGCATCTTATATCTCATTAATGGACAAAAGGGAATACATCATATCTCATGCCAAATATTGAGTATGCAAATTAACCCTCCTAACATACGCAAAAAGAGCCAACATATCTGCTTTGGCTCCAATTCAATTAAGAGTATATATCTTTTCTGGGGATACCTATCCTAGCTGAAATTTGGATTGCCAGATCTAAATTGAAAGTTTTGATTTCCCAAATTGAAGCGGCCTAGATTTGCATTAAAATTGCTTTGTCAAACTTCAAACTTGGACAAATGTTCATGGAAGCACTTGGCATCCACCCATTTGAGAAAACACAACTTTCTTACAAATCAGGAAATGATAATAGTAGTCTATAAAACACTTTGGGAAGGCATCAGAAGCTATAATGAATGAAATATATGTGTTCTGGCCATTTTCTAAACAACAATCAACATTACATGTTTTCTGACCATTTTCTAAACAACAATCAACATTACATGTTTTCTGACCATTTTCTAAACAACAATATGCAAAGTGAGAATACCCTATCATATAGTTATCAAAAGTGAGAATAAGATTTGTTTAAATAGAGGGGTTTAAGTTTCAAATCCCACCATGGCTAGATTTAATTAGGGCTTTTGTAAAAAAATTCATAATAGAAATAATGGACTACAGAAAGGTAAAAAGTAATGATGCCTTGGAGGGGATGGATCCCACATTGAGACAGGTGCCTCCCAGAGAGCCACGTTTCTCTATACATGCCATCTTGAGACCAAGCTAAGCGGCTTTAATGGTGGAAACGTACCCTCCCGACCCTCCTCCGACCACCACAACGCCATTCTCTTTTCCCGATGCTGATGAATATGTTCGCAAAGCTCCCAGAAATCTCCCCAAACCCTTGGAAGAAGAAGAAGAAACGGGTATCAAGGCTTCATGGATCAAGGCCAATTGGCCTTTCCATTTCCCTGCTATTGCTGCCATGGATGGATGAATGTATCTCACACAATCACAATCAGGGTTCATGAATTGGTTTGAAAAGGGTATTCTGGCTAAGGTATTTCAATTGCTTGTTCACAACAATAGAAAATCCTCCCCAAATCGTTTATAAAAAATTAAATGTTTTTATAAAATCACTAAAAATAATATATAATATATATTATTATAATCTAAAAAATTAACAAATATATATATTTAAAAAAACCTAAAATATAACACAACCAAAATTTGTGAGCATTTAGATTTGCCCATTAACTATGAAAATAGCTCAATGGCGTGAAATTTTGGAGAGTGCTTCAAAGAAGAAATTGAAGAGTTTGGATTTATGTGCCTTTTTATATATTCGGATTCATGATTTTCTAAAATATTATTTCCCTAATGACATACATATATGTATGTATGTACTTTTAAAGAAGCTAGGACGTTGTGATCATGATCAAACATAACACTAATTTGGTGACACTCCGACTAGTGAACACATCCACCGACATTAGAATCTATAGGGACCTCACTGCATGTCTTGACTAGAGATGCCCAGGTAGAAGGGGCTATCTGAATCAATATGCAGTGTTAAAGGGCCTTTAATATTGATATAAGCCATAGCTTTCTAGGACATTGTCATGATAGCTAATTTGGTGTCAATTTGATGATGATAATGATGGTGATGTTGATGGTGATGGTGATGATGATGATGATGATGATGATGAATAGGTTGATGAGGAAGATGGTGATGATGATGATGATTATGATTATGATGATGATGACGATGACGATGACGATGACGACGACGAATGTTCACCCAAAAAATCCCTCACTAAGCTCTCCATGACCTACACCACCCAAGGACACCACTTCACGACCCTCCATTAGAACCCCACACCCTAAAAAATGCTTAAGGATGAAGAAAAGGGCTTAAAAACCCCCAAAAGGAGCCTAAAATACTCTCCTAGGAGCTAAAGCCTCCAAAAAGGGGCTAAAACCCTAAAAGGAGCTAAAATTATGATGGAAGGGGCTAAAATCCCAAAAAAGGGGCTAAAGCCTGGACCAAGGGCTTACAACCCTAAAACCCCAAAAAAGCTATAAAAGGAGGCCCTGGGGGGTCACTCTCAAAACACCTCTCTTGCATACTGTTATGCTGCCCATCAATGCCTTGAGACACCTTTACCTCTCAAGCCACCCACATCCCTCTCTCCTCCATCCATTTTCCCCATTGAGCCATAGCTCCTCATCCATTGTTGAGTGAGATAAGGAGGTGCTTCCTTCCATCCAGGGCATGGTAGCCATTCCACCCAAAGAGAAGGTATAGCTTGTTATTTTTTGTATTTGATTATTAATTTCTTTGCTTTCTAACCCATGGTTTATTTGCAGGTTTATTTCCTAACGTGTTTTGTAGGTATTTTGTTTTCTAGCATGTTGTTTGCAAGTTATAGCTGGAGATAAACCCTAACAGTGTTTGTAGAGGGGTTTCCAACCATTTCTCTTCTTTTTGTTCTTTATTTTATTTCTGTCCATTCCACTTTATTTTCATCATTTTCACATATAGGAACCTGCCCTTCTATCCTATATATAGAAGGGAGCCATTCCTGCCCCTGTAGCAAGGAGAAATCCCTGCTACAACGATGACGACGACAATGATGATGATGATGAAGATGATGGTGATGATGATGTTGGTAATGGCGACAATGATGATAATGCTGAAGAAGATGATGATGAATATGGTGATGATGATGATGATGATGATGAAGATGATGATCATGATGATGATGATCTTGATGATGGCAACAATATTGATGATGATGATGAAGACACTGATGATGAAGATGATGATGATGATGACGATGATGGAGATGACGATGACGATGACGATGATGATGATGTTGATGATGATGATGGTGATGACGATGATGATGATGATGATGATGTTGATGATCATGATGAAATATGTATTTATCATATCATTCCTAGAAAATATGTGGGTCATTGACCCTGAAATTGTTCTCAAGTCCACAAATCGTAGATCCAAGGAAAATCCATAGATCAAGGACCATAACTAGGAAAGGGGAGGGAAAAACATAACTAGGAAAGGGGAGGGAAAAACACATGAACATATATGGAAATAAACCTAAATCTTAGTTCCCTAGTGGGAAAGACACAATCATGCACCTAAGCTAAGGAAAATGCTACTTATGGAAAGAAATTTAACACGTTCCAATATCAACGATATTGGGAGGTTATAATGATGACATTAATGATTATGGATTTCATGGTTCTATCACACATAAAATTAAGTGTGAGACTACCATGTTGAAGATATGTGCATAATTATCCTTGAGTGTGAAAATACATGCACTACAAGTGTGCCTTGGTATACAAAATAACCTTTATTGGCTATTAGGCCATGAATAGACTATGAGACCCAAATGTGTAACATATACAATAAGTATATGAATGATTTTTGTAATTATTCCAGTCTTTGGTTTCATTAGGGACACAACATACCCTTATTTCCAAAATTTCTTTGAGCTCAATCAAGAAGAGTTTGGGTCGAACAACTAGTGGTACTTAAATTCAATGTTACTTAATACATGTAAATGAACTAGTACTGCTACATTCTCTCCCTGATCAAGGTTTGTGATATCAAACCCATGGTATAGATTAACATTACTAGTGACTAAATTAATGGGATCCTAGGCCATATTTATGCATTTATCAATATGTTGATCTTCATGGTTCTCTTTCACTAAAGAGGAATATATTATAGCTATTATTGCCTTGAGTTTATTTATGACATGGTGGTCCTCTTGGATAGTGATATTTATGATTATGATCTCTTCTTCATATAGTCACAATGATTGCATGCTCATTGAAATACCCATCACAAATAAATCCATATATGCACAACAAGGTTTATATCATNTGGAGTTGATGTTTCTATCCTCTTTTACACCATATATGGAAGGAGATTGATTATTGTGATTGATTATAGTTATTGATTAAATATTAAGTCAGTAATTAGAGTGATTAGGTCCTTATTATATGAGTAACATTTTTAAATATTGAAATATGAAACAATAAATGCACCTTAAGATTTTTAAATGCTCATACTTGTTAAATTTTGCACCCTTGAATGGGATATTTATATAGTCTAGTGCTTCTTTATATGTTGGATCACATACCTCAATGTCAAGTCCTTTCAAGAGACCATTTCTACCAACGACCTACCATTCAAAGACCCATCCAAACTTTTTTATTATTTTTCATTCACAATAATGTATCTCCCAATTTGGTCTCCTATGGCCCTAAAGACCTCATCATGATCAAATTCCAAAGTAAGTTAAGGAAATTTCAACCACAAAGACACTATGTTAGATCCTTCCCTTAAGGGAATGTTTTTGTCGCTATTCCAATTGAAAGAGGTCTAGTGAATGGAAGTGCATTTCAGGGATTTGTACATAATGGGAATTTTTAACAATGCATTGATTCACATTAATATAAAATGTCATTGATTCGACATCATGATGATTACATCAATGATGATGATGATGAGGATGATGAGGATGATGAGGATAATGATGATGATGATGATGATGACGATGTCGATGATGATGATGATGATGATGATGATGATGATGATGATGATGATGATGGTGATGATGATGATGGTGATGATGATGATGATGGTGATGATGATGATGATGATGATGGCGATGATGGCGATGATGATGATGTCGATGATGATGATGACGATGATGACGATGGTGGTGATGATGATGATGCTAATGATGATGATGATGAGGATGATTATGAGGATGAGGATGATGGTGATGATGATGGACACGATGATGATGATGACGATGACGACGATGATGTCAATGATGATGATGATGATGATGATGATGCTGATGATGGCGATGATGATGATGATGATGATGATGGTGATGATGATGTTGATGATGATGATGATGATAATGATGATGATGATGATGATGATGATGATGATGATGATGATAAGGATGATGATGATGATAAGGATGATGATAATGTTGAGGATGGTGGTGATGATGATCACAGTTCAATGATGATGATGATGACGGCGATGATATGATGATGATGATGATGGTGATGTCAATAATGATGATGATGACGATGATGATGATGTCGATAATGATGATGATGATGATGATGATAATGATGATGATGATGATTATGGTAATGATGACGACGATGAGGGTGATGATGATGATGGGGATGATGGTGATGATGATGATGAAAAAGAAGATGACGATGATGATGATGTTGATGGTGAGGATGATGATGACGACGACGATGACGACGACGACGACGATGACGACGACGACGATGACGACGACGACGACGATGATGATGATGATGACGATAATGATGGTTTAAGCATAACTAATTAGACATAAACATAATAAATTATGCAATAAAATCATGTTCTCATGACGTATTACCTCCTAGAATCCAACATTGCTACAATTCCATTTGGATTCTTCATCCTCATCATCATCGGAGTCATCCTTGTCATCGTCATTATCGTCCTCTTCATCCTCATCCTCATCATCGACGTCCTCTTCATCATCATTTCAAGGATTTGTACATGGAAAGGACTACCATGTACATGGAACTTCAACCACTAGAAAGATATGCTTACTGTGCCTACTTAAGCTTTCGTACAACACTAATGCTAGGATGTATTTGTAGGACACACCTAAGGATAACAATAATTCATGACACCCATGGTAGAGAAAATTCAATTATGAAACTAATATCTAATGTTATCTTATATGGGTGTGAGTTTTTGGGTTACTGCATCTCTAGAGAATCCTGAAGAAATATTGAGCAAATATAGAAGTGTTTTATAACTTATAACCTCAAAATTAAAAGCAATACACCCTACCCCATTCTCCTTATAGAAGTGGGTCTTTCCCCTATTGAGATCCTACCTATGATTAGGCTCCTGTTGCACAAGCACAAAATCAATAACATGGGAGACCATAGACTTCCTAAGCTAGCTTTAAATTCTAGCCAAACCCACCTAAGGCTCAAGTGAGTTTGGTATAAAGATACCAGGGCCTGGTTAGACCATTGTGAGATCGATGAAAATGTCGCATTGCAAAATATTAATAACATTAAAAATATGTTACTTCTAAGTTTAAAGAGAAAATGCGGTGTGAGAAATATTTAGAGCTAAAATAAAATTAATATATTATAAGGAGGTCATCAACCATACTCTAGAATATCAAAAGTATCTCTCTGTTTTAACTATTTCAAAGAAAAAAATCAATACAACCAAGATAAGAAAAAACTCTCATGAGGTCCATAGTGAAACATGTCGTTGGGTAGTTCCTAAAACACCATGGATGGAAAGGATCTGCCATCTCTGTGAGAATATGAACATTGAGGATGAAAATAACTTCCTCTTAGAGTTCCCTGTGTACACCCACATTAGATCTCAGTTTCATAATATTTGTTGCAATACCGACCTTCCTAGCCTTTTAACATGTCAAAATTATAGTGAGCTCGGGACGCTTCTCTCCAAGTTCTTTGAGCATATGATTACAATTTCAAAACAAACTGAATAATTCGTTTCTTTAGGTCCGATAGACCAAAGTTTGGTCTCATGGGACGTTAACCATCATCATCATCATCATCATATAGATTATTGTATAATAAAACTTGTATTATATATTAATCAATTTATTTAATCAATCAAATAATAATATTTAATCGATTTATTTAATCAATTAAAAATAATATTTTATAAGGATATTTTT
>LPNX010805529.1:236159-271824 GCA_001517045.1 Pseudotsuga menziesii
AGCCATTTTGTCTATCCTAGATTTTAGTATAGACTATTAATTTAATTAATATTGATTTTTTGGTTCTAAGCTATTCTTCTAAGCTAAAAAAAGGTTCGGATTTCGTCGCTATAGAGACAATATAAAAATATTGTCGCAATAGCAACAATATGCTTTGTCATCGCAATAGCGACAATGTGTAATGTTTGTTGCAATAATGACAAAGTGTACCTTTCATCTCAATAGTAGCGACAATATTGAAGGTTTGTCACAATAGTGACGAATGTTGGAAAAATTTTCAACTTTTTCAAAAAAATAAAACTATTTTTCCATGAAAGCAATGGTTTTAACTGTTTTGTGTCAAAATTTCATGGGAATTTTGAGCGATATGTAGTAGTATGTCTTTCTTTATTGTTGGTTTGTTTGTGGCATACAGATTATGCATTTGACAAATGCAATGCAATGAGAATCTCGCAGCAGTGACCCTGACCTCACACAGAGAGGGAAATTCAGTGGAAGAGAAGTTCACCTTTTAAACTATATTATAAACACAGTCTTTTCAGATTTTCCATACCAGTATAAATACATGCTAAATAAAGATTTCTTCTGCATAGAGAACTTTTTTTTATAATTCCAAATCAAAATTATTTGAGAAAACATAGATTGTTTTTATTCTTTTATTAAATATGTGGGTTCTTACCTGATCGAAATTTTGTTTCAAGAAGAAGATAGGGGATTTATATTTTAATTTTTTTAGAACCTAATTGAAAATTTGTTTCCAGAAAAAGACAAAGGATTTATATTTTAATTTTTTCAAGGAGAATAATAAATGAGAGTTAAAAGATTAAAGTATAATTGATGGTATTTGGATCTCCTTTATTTTATAAATGTATTTTTATAAGTGAAAAATACTGAACCGAACGAAGTTATGATGGGGATACTAGGGCTATAAATCAACCTTCTTCTTTTCAAGCACAACAACAAAACCACCCTTCATGCATGCAGTCAAGCTGTGAATGAGATTTGGATTTGCCATAGTCAAATATTCAACCAGGCGCTGCTATATGAACATAGAAACCACAGTTGCCACAACATATTTCATCTGAATAAATGCCATATCTTTCGAGGCAATTGTGAGAAATGCACACTTTTTTGTTATGAGATGAATGGTTCATAAACTGATGTTGCACACTGTTAAGTCATGAATTTGTCTTCTTTAGTTTTATATTTTATTTGTGTTTTTGAAATTTGCTAATGTTCTTGCTTCTAGGAAATTTTGGCTTAGAGTTCAAAATTGAGTTTATGCCTTTAGGTCTTCATCATTTTTGTTTTCTTTTCTTTTTCCTATGTTTTCAAAGCTTGCTTTATTGAAAATTTTGCGTAGAGTTCATTTTTGAAGGGTTCTATAGGGTATATTTTGATTAATGGTTTCATCAATGACACTAAGGTCAAAGGTTAATCATATAAACCAAGTTTTAAAGCTAGATTAGTGATCAAATGACATAAATTATATGTTTGAACTTTCTTGTAGCGCAAGAGCGAAAATAATGCACTGGCGCGCTACAAGAAAGTCGCGAGTGCCCAATTGGTCATTTTTCACTCCGATTTCTTTAGTGATTTCATTCCTAGGGTGATTAATCACATCAATAAGCAAGTTTGATATGTGTCTTTCCAAGCTAATCATGTAAATAGGTGTTTGGTCATCGTGTGAGGGAAATCGTGGTAGTTAGATGCAAATGCATGGAAAATCATGACAGAGAGTGGAATGAGGCAAAATTTTCAGGAAGAGGCTCTCAAACTAAATATTACGAAGCTAGTGGACGCTGTGGTGGAGACATATTGCTAAAAAATCAGGAATTTGATAGTTGAGGGAAGAATTAGGGTTTCCCAGCGGTGACAGTTAGAGGCGAACTGGAGGTTTGAAGACACCTGGAGTGTTCAATTCGACATCTAGCCAGTCAAGGAATTAATTTCCAAGACATGTATTAAGCTTTGAATGAGGTATCCCGCGTGACCTTTGTCATGAATTGTTAAAATTGGGGTTTTTTTTATAAGCCCTATGATGTCAAATTTTTAGAGGAAGACATGAATTTACTTACTCAACAAACTTTCAATGATGAGATATTAGTCAAAATGTCTAAATAGGCATCGTTTGAGTTATTAAAGTTCAGAACAACACTGTTAGAGATTTCTGGTTCTGTGTTTAAGCCAAATTATTGAAACTTAGCACAAAGGATTTCCTGAATCGGTGATAGAATAGACTGTGTAAAATTGAAGATAAACAACCTGTGAGAGTTCAAAGGAAAATTGACTGCCAAGACTGTGCAAACTTGAAGAAAATAGGCTGTGAAATTACTAACAGGTTCTGAAAACCATACAGAAGATGAAGAGGAGTGGGAAGACTAATAGGGCTTAGCCCACTGATCTCAGTTGGATAGATAAATTTCCGGGATGCGCTGAACTGTTTGAAAATGCTGGATGACTGATCTTTTAAAAAAAAATTGATGGATACAATGCTGAAGTCTCTCACAAGTTTGCTCAGTGTTATGACAAAGATACTGTATCTTTTGATACTTTGAAGTTCAAATTGACTACAGATTTTGTGGTTGAGGCAATAGGGGTTAAAAATGAAGGAGAACTTTGGTTCAAGAAAGTGCCATTTACTTTTAATGCACAAAGGTATCTATTGCCTGGTATTGTTCCAGATTGGGGCAAGGGAGTGCCTATTCATAATTTCAGAGCTGAATGGGTAGAACCTATCAAGGTTTTACAAAGTTATATTACATGTGAAGGAAGGTATGCCTTCATTTTCAAGTACCATTTCAGGTTCCTTCAACACCTTAGTAGTGATGAATCTGCCTTTCTTCCTACTAAAGAGCCTACAGAAGATGTCTAGCAGAATCAAAGAACACCAAAACCATACTAGACAGTCCATCTTTCACCATGGACTTATCAAACATATTATCAACAGTGTTTTGCAAAAAGAAGGAAAAACTTGGGAATACTTTCTTTTTTGGTCAGGGTTCCAAAATAACCAAGAAGGACAGTTTACTAGAAAGCAAGTTGATAAAGGACAGACCTTGATCAGAAAATTAATACAAAAAGTGAAGGTTGAAGAGGAATAATGTGTCAAATTAGAGGAAGTTTTAGAACCCGCAAAAGAAGATTGTGAATCTAAGCAGCATCCAGATGACAGTGAGAACAAAGACTTGCAGTTTATTCACAAGGAAACTCAGCCTGTTCAGAATGATGCACCAGCAGAGACATTCGTTGATGAGAAGATTGTACTTATAGAGAAGGTTTCAGGTGATGAAGAAAACACTAAAGTCCAAAAGCAAAGTCCAATTACAGTCTTCTATGAGGATGAAACATACTTGTTGGAGGAGGATAAGCTTACTGTCATTGATAAAACTAGGGTTGGCAAAAAAAAAGGAGTTTCACAGTCAGGAAGATAGGATAGCAGTACCAAAGAAAAAGAAGCTTAAAGTTAAGGAATTTGCCTCTGTCATCCATCAAGGAAAAATTTTAAAAATGGTAGGAGAACTTGCTCTAGGTTGGAGACCAAATACTAGACCCAGAAACAAACTAAGATTAAACATGAAGAAATTACTAAACCCTAAATTAAATAAAGAGGGGGTAACTGTGATTGATAACTCTTCCTCTGATGAAAATATGGATGTTGGCAAGGGTGACAGCAAAGGGAAAAAACCATTGAAATCAGAAGAAGAATCTAGCCTCACTGAGACCAAATTGTCTCATGTATTTTTGGAAATACGAGGTCAAATGTTGAAAGAGCAACAAAAAGATGAAATAGAGGTTTCTCATTCAGAAAAAAAACTGATGGTTGATGAAAATGTTCCTGGTGAAAATGAGACTCAATAAAACCTAAGTTTTCATGATGTTCCTACAGATTTGCTACCTGAAGATGAAGAAATCTTTAGAAGACTTAACATTCCATGGCTTCCTAATGAGCTGCAAAGTACAACTGAAATAAAGCTTTTGATTCAGAGAAAGAAAATTTACAGAGAACTATAAACTAGTATAAACATCAAGTAGAATATATGCAGGAGACAAGTGATGGTTTGATTATGGCCAATAAAAGACTCAGAGAATACCTAGAAGAGGTGAATAATCACTACCAGGAACTAATTGCAGTCTCAAAAGAGGCTTTAAAAATAAAAAGAAGCACAGAGTTACAATTTATAGGGTTAAAACAGACCATCAGAGAGATACAACAACAAAATGTAGAGCTTACTAGAAGAATGACAGAGATGGAAACAGAGCAGCTAAAGGCTAGGAGAAAGGCCCAAGCCTTAGAGGGGATAGCTTTGCTAGCAGAGGCTGATAAAGATCTATGAGGCTTGTTAGCAAAATCAGTTATTTGTTATGTTTTGAAGAATATTTTACTTTTGTAATTATTATTTTTGATAAAACCATTTCGATGAGTAGGTTGAAAAGCAGTTAGGGTTTAGCCTTTAACTGAATTTTGAAAGATAGTATTAAGATAGGTCACAAAGAGGACTAAGGGTTCGACTTTTGGCTGGCTAGAGGAGGTCTCCTGACTTGTTGATAAGCTAAGTATATGACTCTCATGTGTATTTGGGGAACTAATTATGAAACATATGCTCCATTTTACCCTTCAGTCTGTTCTTTGGCTTCATTTATAGCTTGTTTAGCTACACACTTGGTAATTTCATTGCTGGTTTATAGTTTTTATGCTTGTAGTGCTTTCCATTTGTGGATGAACTTCAATGTTATTTTCTATTGGATACATGGTTATTATGTTATGCATCTCAGTTTTTCTTTACTTGTGATTTAGTTCTTATTTGGGTTATGAATGCATTCCCTTATGTCACCAAACTTCACAACCAGAAAACCCTTTAAAAAAAAACCTAAAAATCTAGTTTTATTTGATTGAAATATTTAAGATTATGTTGGCTTGTTTTCTCATAGTCTGGAAACAAATTCTGGCATAAACACACACAAAACACAGAATGAAGGAACTTAAAGTGCATAAATGCATATACGAAATAGGTGAGGTGAATTCTTGCCTTAGATGGAGATAAATTAAAATAAGTGCACTAGTTAGCCATGACACCACAATTTTGCTTAACCAACAAGAAACTGATAGATTCAAGGAGCTAAATACCAAGCATAATTGGTCCAAATAAAATCAAATGTTACCTAAGAAACTAATTACGTAATACTAAGTGATAATTGAGGGGTTTCTTTAGGTCTTCTTGCATGCAGTGGTGTTACTTGTTGGTGATATAAGGGTTTGGAAGGTGAAAGAGACAAAAGTACTTTGCCGCTACAAAAATGTTAAGAATAATACTGTCCAAATTCTACTTTGTACTCCTACATATATATAATTTTATACCCATCTTAATTGAATAATTCACCTCAATATCCTATAAAGTAGAGTATACACTATTGTTTTGGCCTTATTCCCAAATTATACCATTGATTTAACTGCTTCTTTATTCCCTAATTTGCTGACTGTAGATTGTGTGGATTTTCTTGCTTAACATACTTAATAAAAGGCACCAACCAATCATTATCTGAGGTCTATTACCCCCCATTTTGTATGGGTGTCCCTGTGTGATCTTTATAATAGCCTTCAAGGGTAATTTTTTCATGATGATGTTGATTAGAAGTAAAACCAGGCATGTTGAGTGCATATGAGGATTTGTTTTTTCATTTCTGGGCACTGTGAAATCCCTAAAAGGTTAAAATCTATGCAAATATCAGAGAAGAAAATAAAATTTTGGGTTCATTGTGAAAGTGAAAATGGCATGTTTTGATTATGCTCATTTTCTATATTGGTTATGCACATTTTCTATATGTAGCTTGTTCTCAATTTTACCAAATGAAAATTCAGTTCGTTACATCCATTTTAATGAAGACCCTCTATTATAAATTAGGAATCCAACCAGCGATGCTTACTGGAGACAGCTCTGCTGCAACTGCAATTATTGAAAAAGAGGTACAAATATATTCCAAGATTTGAACATTGGAATCAATTCATCATCATTATAATGAAAAGGGTAGTCTATTCTCTACAATGTAATCTTTGAGAGTTAATAAAATTACCTTTGGTAATTGGTTATCTCTTCATTGCATTTTCCATGTGGAAGTGGAAACCACCCCAATGCCACCAGGAGCCTACATCTACACACCTTCATAAATGCGTTCAATCAATACCCACCTTCAATGCTTTTCAATTTCATTTGTACAACATTTAAGCTGCCCTTAAATGCTTATTTCTTCTTGGCGTGGGATACCTAGGGTATGTTATCAGTGCCCAATAATTTGCGAGGGATAATCAGGGTATGTTATGAGATGAATAGTTCATAAACTGATGTTGCACACAAAACACACAATGAAGGCACTCAAAGTGCATAAATGAAAATATGAAATATAATATTTTCTTATTGTAATAATGATACATGATGATTTAAAATGACAAGGAATTGAGCATGAACATTATACAGGACATCTAAAGACAATACATTTTGGTCACTTGGGTAGATCCACCTAGTGGGATTGATATCACACAAATATGCACAGGAAAATTCACCTAACAACTATAGGTTAACCAACATTAGTCACAGTTGGAAGCCTCTTTATTCGGACTAGTACTTTTCCAGTCTCAGGGAGTGCCACTAGGATTCCATCAAAACAATGTCTACAAATAAATCCAAGATGATTATCACGCAAAGTCTCACTCTTGAGCTATCTGTAAACAGTCAAGATAGGGGATAAAATATAAATAGAAGTGATAGTGCTTTATATTAGATCCTTAAGAAAATTATAACAATGAATTTAAAGGAAATGGGTGAGGTGAATGTGTACCTTGGATGAAGATAAATTAAAATAAATGCACTAGCTAGTCATGACACTACAATTGTTCTTAACCAAAAAGAAACTGATAGATTCAAGGAGCTAAATACCAAGCATAATTGTTCCAAATCAAATCAAATGTTACCTAAGAAACTAATTACATCATACTGAGTGACAATTGAGAGTTTTCCTTAGGTCTCCTTGCATGCAGTGGTGTTACTTGTTGGTGATGTAAGGGTTTGGAAGGTGAAAGAGACACAAGTCCTTTGCTGCTAAAAAAATGTTAAAAATAATACTATCCAAATTCTACTATGTATTGTTGCGTATATAGAATGTTAAACCCATCCTAGCTGATTAATTCACCTTAACTGCTTGTGGAAAATAAAGAGAAAGTATCCCAAAGCGTCTATCCTTTGCATGTCTGCCAAATTGGCTGACTCAGTGTTTTGGATAAATTTCATTGCTTTTGGGAAATAAATATCTTTGTTGTTTTACTAAAAGCTTCTACTTCTTGCCAAATTCGATGCTCCAACAATTGATTTTATGAAATCACACTAGTAACAAAGTTACATCTGGCTAAATATCTCTGGCTGAAACTTCAAATAACATAGAAGGAATTATTATCATTATCTCATATGTCAGTTGGTTATATCATATAGTTAAATGGGGAATGTTTGTTGTTTTCTTCGTAAGAATTGTTCTCTTCAATGATTGCCCCCACCTCCTTTTTTGTTGTTTCTTAACATTAGTCCTCTAGTAGTCATTTTCTATTAGAAAGATATACCAAAAGGATAATGTATCTAGTCTCTTCTAGCATTAGATTAACCACCACATGCTACAAGGAAAACCATCTACTACAGTTATCCTCCAAAGTAGAGTATACACTATTGTTTTGGCCTTATTCCCATAATTATACCATTTATTTTGCGGCTACTTTATTCCCTAACTTTCTGACTCTATGGCTTTTCTTACTTAACATACTTAATAAAAGGCACCAACCAATCATTATATGAGGTCTATTACTCCCCATTTTGTATGGGTTTCCATGTGTGATCTTAATCATATTATTCATGCGATAGTTTTTCCATGATGATGTTGATTAGAAGAAAAACCAGGCATGTTGAGCGCATAAGAGGCTTTGTTTTTTCAGTTCTGGGCACTGTAACATTCCTAAAAGGTCAAAATCTATGCAAATATCAGAGAAGAGAAGACAATTTTGGGTTCATTGTGAAAGTGAAAATGACGTGTTTTAAATAGGTTGATTTTCTATTTTGGTTAGGTTTATTTCAATTTCCCACCTTCAACGCTTTTAAATTTCATTTATACAACATTTAAGCTTCCCTTGAAAGCTTATTTATTGTTGGCGTGGGCTACCCAGGGTATGTTATCAGTTCCCAATAAACTGCCAACAACTTTTAGTTAATCAGTGTGTAAGTTATAATGGTTTGCATGTATGAGAATTGCTCTTATCTTCCCTCCATAAATTGCAAATAAAAATCGAGAATTGTTCCACATGAAACCATGCAGATGGGTGCGTGTATCAGTTTTCCATGTTAATGAGCTGTCCCATTTTTAGTTATTGGAGAAAAATATCTTGTCAACACAGTATGTTCCATACCATTTTCCAACATTTTCAGTTTACTAGCATTAATTATTCTCTTTCTCCTTCTCCACCATGTTAGCGACATAGACCTGGGTGTTTGTATGGATCCCTAACCTTTCCAATTCTACGGTAAAATAACATCCAGTACCTGCAAAGCAATGATTGGACTACTTAGAAGAGTTCCCAATAACCTTCAGTCACCTATGCTTGCACAATTTAACTCGCAAATTGAAACTAAACATATAGCAACTTCATTTACATTGACTTGGACTCTAGGGTTTACTTTTGTTAAGATTTATTATTTTGATTCAAATGCTTCAATCATATATTTCGTTTGGTGTGCTATCAATATCTATAAATCATAGTCTATTGTAAGTCTAGCATGCTTAGCTATTGCAATATCTAGTCTTTATGGAGCAACACATGACAATGTTATAGGTCTAGTTAGTCTGATGGATTTTTATTGAAATGAATTGAACTTTTGAATGAATTGTGAGAAATTTGAATTTCATAAGTTGGGTCCATTTCAATATGTTTGGCATGAAATATGGTCTGAGTGTTTGTATGTTTCACTTTCCTTTTCATGCAGTGTTAGAGTTTTATCATATCTATGTGTAAATCATCATTGGGCTATTTAATTGACGTTATATGTCATAAGCACATTGACATCTAATGTAGGATGCATTTTTAGAAGACTTGAAAATTCATCAGTGAAGCCATTTCACTTATGATTCAATAAAAAATCAAGGGGATTACAATATCTTGGATATATTTTCAAATGATTTATTGCAGTAGAGAGGCAATACACTAGAATTCCAAAGAAATGCCAATATCTTGGATAAAGCTTCAAACGTTTGAATAAAGTTGTCGTTTAGCTCTATTTTTGCTTCTTTTTTTGTAGTTATATTAGTACACACACATTAATTTCAATTGTATTATACTTATTTTTAATTTGGTATGAGGTAATATTAAAAATATATAATAAATATGCATTGTGGTATGAAATTAATACTAACATCTCATATTGAATTTTTTTTCCAGATCACAACAATGGATGACTCTATAGATAATGACCCAGATTATGTTGAGCCTACATTGGATATAAAAGAAGAATATGATGAAGGTGATGATGATGATGGTGACAATGACAACGAGGTTAATCAATATGTCGATTTTGATGATCATGAACATGATATTGATGATGATGTTGTTGGTGCTAGTTAGAGACTGATGCTATGCAATAACATGATACATTTTGCATTATATTTACATATATAACTATGATACATTTATAATTTTGACTTTTATATCTATATATAGAGATTATACAACATTTTTTTTTGTTAGAGTGGTATTTAATTCACATATATATTTGACTTCATTTTACTTTACTATAATGATATCCATGAAAGGTTTTGGTATGTTGATCAAACATTTGAATTTTAGTTGATTTGATTAAAAAACATGATACATTTTGGATTATATTTACATATACTATTGATGATATATAACTATGATAAATTTATAATTTTGACTTATGTATCTCATACAACTTGTCTTTTGTTAGATTGGTATTTAAATCATATATATGTCTGACTTCTTTTTACTTTACTCTAGTGATATCCATGAAAGGTTTTGATATGTTGATCAAACATTTGAATTTTAGTTGATTTGATTAAAGAAGATGATATTATTAGTAATGTCTTGTTTCTTTATTTATATTGGAAATTGCCAATGTTCCTTTGATGAATAATTAACATATATATATGATGATATTACTATTTTTGGATGGATGTTGAGAATTTTTAGTAAAATTCTTTAGAAATGTTATGTTTTAAATTTGAATTTTTAATGATATTTGATAATTTTGATGTATTTCAATATTTAATTGAAATTAATAAAATGGATGCAAAAAAAATAAAAATTGTTATATTTCACTATAAATAATTGAATTTAAATTCTTAATTAACAGTAGATACAAAACAAAACACAAAATGGGTGCAATATTATATGCAACACTAATTGCAAAACTGGATGAAAAACATGACGCAAAAGTAGACGTCACACCAAATGAAAATGTGGATGTAAAAGTGGACTTTAGATAAGACAAATGTGGACACAAAAATGGATGTCACACTAAAAATAAAATTGGATTCAAAATTGGATGCAAAAACTTGACACAATTAATGGCTCAAAACTATATTCAATACTAGGCCCAAAACTATATGCAATAATAGATGCAAAAGTGGATTCTTGGTTGGACTCAAAATCGGACGCTAAATTTGGCATAAAATTTGGCACATCATTCGATGTAAAACTAGGCACAACACTAGGCACAAAACTATAAGCAACACTTAGGACAAAGAAACACTTAAAACGAGATACAATATTGGATATAAAATGGGATGAAACATTGGATATAAAAGTAGATGCAATATTGGATGTAAAACAAGACACAACATTAGATACAAACATGGGTGCAACATTAGGTGCAACGCTAGGTGCAAACCTAGATGCAAAAAAAGACATCAACCGGGATAGAATAGTGTTGCAAACCTAAACGCAAATGAAGACGTTATGCCAAAAAATATATGCAATAGTAGATACAAAAGTGGATTCTTGGTTGGACGCAAAATTGGATGCTAAATTTGGCATAAAATTGGACACATCATTCGATGTAAAGCCAAGCACAACATTAGGTGCAAAACTGTAAGCAACACTTGGAACAAAGAAATACTTAAAACAAGATACAATATTGGATGTAAAATGGGATGAAACATTGGATGTAAAACTAGATGCAATATTGGATGTAAAACAAAACACAACATTACACACAAACATAGGTGCAACACTAGGTGCAACGATGGGTGAAAATATAGATGCAAAAAAAGACATCAACCGGGATGGAATAGTAGGTGCAAACCTAGACGCAAAAGAAGACATGAAATATGATGATATTTTGGGCACAGACATGGATGCAAAAATATATGTAAAATGGGATGCAAAATTAGAAGTAAAACTAGACGTAAAGCTAGATGCAAATCTAGATTCAATATTGGGAAAAAATGGATGCAAACGTAGACGTAAAATTAGATGCAAATTTGGGTGCCAAACTTGACATCAAATTAGGAGAAACATCAGATGCAACATTGGATGTAAAACTGGGAGCCAAATTGGGTGCAAACAAGGATGTAACCAAGGGCGCAAAAAATATGCAAAATTGGGCACACAAAAAAGTGTAAAAAGATGCAAAAGAATGGGCACAACAATGGAAGCAAAAATGGGCGTTAAAAAGGATGAAAAAAGACGCAATAGACGACATTTTACGAAAATGTACAATAATGCCTAGTTTAGTGCGAGATTGTTCATCACAATTGAAAAAAATTACACTAAAATATGGTGTTAAATCTGACGCTAAATCCAGTTTTTATTGTAGTGGGAAGGAACAATTCTAGGGCACATTATTTCAAAGGATGGTATAAAAATAGATCCAAAAAGAGTTAATGCAATTCTAAACATTAAGGAGCCAAGGAGTAAAAAGGAAGTGCAACCATTCATTGGTCAGGTAAATTTCTTGAGGAAGTTTCTAGGACAACTGAACTGTCCTTGAACTTGACAAAAGGTTCATTCTTCTTGCCTTTCTTCCTGAGCCCAAATACCTCCATTTCCAAATTTTGGATTGTTTATTCCTTTTCTTCCAGTTGAATCTTCAGTATTTCTTCTATCCTCTTGGCTTCCTCCAACTGAGTCTTCATATCATGATTGACCTCTTTAGTTTCTTCAAGATCTTGAATAGGATTTTCTGGTTCTTCCTTTTGACTGATCAATTCAGTCTTTATTTGGTCAAATTCAACATCCTTGTCTTTCATTCGATCTCACAACTCTTTGTCCTTGTTTTTGAGCTTCACAAGATACAATTTCATTGTCATGGTCTTCTGCTGATATTCATTCAAGGAGTCCAATATTTTATTTTTGAACTTCATGAAGTCACTCTGGTTCAGATTTACTGTGTTTATGAACCAATTGGCTCTAAGATCAATATTCAGCAGTGTGAGATGTATCTCATGTGCACCCTTTGATAACCCTTCATCATCATCTACAAGAACCTTCTCAATTTCATCACAAGAGTCCATACCTTTACTGGAGTCATCTTCTTGCTTGTCTTCTTCTTGATTGATCTCTTCTAGGGGATTGTCTTTTGATTCCTGATCTCTCTTTTTGGGTTCTGGTCTTGCCTTCTGATACTCGATTTCCAACTTGAACCATAGGTCTTTGGCATATGTGTACTCTCCTACACTTTCCTTTACTGAGCTAAGAAGTCCATCCATGAGGAACTTAAAGTTTGTGGTGTTGTCCTTCTTTACTTACTTCTGTAAAATTGATTTTCCCTTCTTGTTTGATGGAGCGGGTGGATTGATAACAATCTCCCAAACACCAAAATTCTTTAGATAAGCCTTCATTTTGCTCCTCCAATTGAAATAATCTGTGATATCAAGTATAGGCACGTCATTGCTTGATGACTCTTCCTTTTCCTCCATTGTGTCTAAGGATCTCCTTCAAGCTTTCTAGGCTTGTGACGAAGGCCATCTCTGATACCAATTGTTAGACACACCAGGAACACAAAGAGGGGGGGTGAATCTGTGTGTGTAGTCTTTATTACTTTTTTCAACTTTTATAATCAACAACTTATTCAACATTATGCATTATCACATTATCATTATATCATCAGCAACATTGTTATCATCATCATCACATAGAAATCATAGCAACACAATACAAAATATTTTTACGTGGAAACCCAAGTCCTAGGGGGAAATCCATGAAAGCCTTTTTAAAATAGTTTTCTAGAAATAACTGGAAGGAGGCAACAACCCCCTTATTACAAAGACTTCAATTTTCCATCTTCAACTAGAAGGAGGCTGTGACCCCCCGATTTATAGGCTACAACTTGAAGGAAGTTGCCACTCCCTAGTTTTCCAGATTCAACCGGAAGGGGGCTATGGTGTCCTTTCCTTGCCCCATCCTGCCACCTTGATATGAAGATAGAAACTGTTGAACCAAAATCGTACTAATCCTACGGACCTGTTAATCAACACTTGTGCTTCACTGCACAATTTGTACCACATTGCACAACCTGTACCACACTGCACAACCTGTACCACACTTCGCAACCACTGCCACTACTAACCACTTTTCATTATCTAATCACTACTCATCAACCAATCACCATCCAATGTATCACAATACTCATCAACATGTACAATTAACCTGTACCAATCAATCTATTTTTCACATCAACCAACTTAGTCAATCTGAGTCTGCACACCAAAATCAGTCCACCTGGGTCAAACCAACTGCTCATACAACTCATCCAATCTGAGTCAAACGAACTGCACATAAGGCAACTTGTGCCAATCTTTCTCAAATGTACCAAGATGCTTGTGTACCTGTGCCAAATCAATCATATATTTGTGTTAACCTAATCAAGTGCTATGACAGTCAACCAACCCTTGTTACTTGGCCTAGTTCATCAAGTAAAAGAAACATTTGAGCAATCAAGATACTTCACATACTGTCAACCAAAATTTTTCTAAACACACTCAACTCAATGACACCCCAACCAACCTCAATCACAGTCAAGGAATAATTGATAGTTAAACATGATATACTTCAACCAAATAACCTCAACCAATAAGATAAAAGACTTAACCAAATATGTCAAATTCAATCAATATCATAAACTCTTAGAAACAAAAATATTTTTCACTCTACTCAAATCAGGTCAACAAATCAAACAAATATCAAGCAAATAATCACTTACAACACTGTCAAAGGTTGTCATTAACAATCCAACTCCACTTAGGTCAAAGACATAATGATAAACACTTGTAAAACTAGTTTTCAAAGAAAACATTTAGGTTTATCAAATAAATAACTCACAATATCTAATACTTACATGCCAACTTCTCATTCAACACTACTCTTATACAACAATCAATATAAACACCAAGATCTATGCCAACAACATCCAAGATAATCATCAAGATCTATATCAATATCACATCAAGATATATGCCAAGAAAACTATCACCATAGCCTCCATAACATATTGAATGAATTTAAAGAGATATACCAATATATAGCCTCACATACTAAGATCAAAGATGAACTCTATCCATGAGAGACATGTGCCATTACAAGAGAAACAATGAAGCATGAACTATACCTTATTTAAGATAACAAGATGGAGAAAAAGTAGAAAACCCAAAATAAACTCTATATCCTGTCATCCCACAGCCCTCGTAACAAGCTTCCAATGAGCCAAAAACTTTGTAATTTCGATTCCGTATGAGAAAGTTATGTCAATTTTTTGTGAAGATGCCCATAAAATTTTCTATCACACAATTTCACACTTTTCTCCAAAATGTGCGAAATTCCTAAGAGAATTGATGATGGAAAAATGAAATGTTTGATATTCTATTTATATAGGTTGTGAATAAAAATTATTACTTTGGGCCGACATGCAATTCAAAATTACAAATAATTAAAATCTCTTTTGTTTAGTCAGCTCACCCAAAAAGGTGGGGTAGCCCAACTTCAAAAATTCATATCTCTTCAACCGTAAAAGTTAGAAGATGATCCACATATCAACGGAAATGGATTGACGAGGACTATCTTTCTATGATGGGTTTATTTTCAAATTATTTGTCTGATACCCTTAAATTATTGAATTTGAATAGGACATAAAAAACCCCACATATGAGGGTGCCAAAGACCATACCACCAACTACAAGAGTTTCACAGTCTTCTTCAAAGTATTCTTCAACACATCAAGGCACGTATGTGGGCTCTACCTCCATCTACATCCCAATAGTCATATAACTACAAATAGGACCATACATCATCATGGTTCATGGTCTCCATATCATTAAAAACATATCCAATGGTTCCACTATATATATTCATCACCATAAGAGTACCAACACCCCAAAAGAGGGGTACAAAGACCTCACCACTAGTTTGCAACACCTTATGGGATTCATATGCATGATCACAAGGATACTACATTCCAATGACCATATAGAGTCCAAAGAACATCAAATCACCATATATGTGGGTTCAAGATCTAAACTTTAGAGGACACCAAGCACCCCATAATAATGGGTTCCAACATACCATCGTAAGTGTGGGTTCCAAGAACTTCATCATGGATTCTTCAATAAGAAAGAGGATTCATAGGCTTCTTCAACCACCTCAACCATACTAGGAGACCCTCAAGGGTCAAGATCCATCATGACATCATCTGTGGGGTGGTTGGCTCTTCTTATGGGGTACCATGATACCATCAGAGCATGAATGACCACATAATGGGTCATTAATGATTCTCCAACCCATATATGGGTTCTCCATCATCCATCAAGGTTTGGTACCATCTCTAGGGTCTTTACCACCATCAGCAGGATCTTCAACATCTTCAACAAGATGGTGTTTTCAACACTCATCCTTGTGGGTACAAGGACCCTGCCAACTGGGTACAAGGTGCTTGAAGGCACAAACCCACTCTGTAAGGGGTCCAAGGCACTGTATGTGGAACTTGGTGGCATCAATGACAACCTATGGGGCCACTGCAAGTTCATGTTGGCATCAATGACAATTTCATCAACAATATCCCCCTTTGTCATTGATGACAACAACTCATGCTCCCCCTATGAGCATGCTCCCCTTTTGTCTTCATATTTCATTTGTCTTCATCTCTCCCCCTTTGGCATCAATGGAAAAAGGTGTCCACATACCTGTATATGAAATCATTGATCACTGATCATTGCTCCCCTTGTCAATATGTACGATCCTAGGACCTGTCTGTATGCCTGGAGTAGTCATCCTTTCTCCTTTGAGTTCATCCTCCAGCCTCATGAACTCAAGGTGTGTTAAGGTATTTAAGATACCTTACACTTGGTTTACGATATGGCAGCCATCCTCCTTACTATGATCAACCTATTCTATCTGCAACTACTCATTCTTCTTCATCCATACTTGCTTCTTGGCATATGTCCTTTCAGCATTTGTTCCTTCATTTGTACTGGATTTCCTTGATGAGATGTATAGGAAACTTCTCAAGTGTTGTTTCCAAGTACTCCAACATTCTCGAGCTTTGTGCCCAAGGCCACTGCAACTATAACACCTCATCGTAAAAAAATAAGCAACAATGTGACCAAAATGGTTACATGTCTAACATCTGACTGAGATGTTGGAACTTCCAACACTTCTTTAATCAAATTCATATCTCCATGCTTGAGAGTGTCCCTGACTGTAGGCCTTTGTATTCTGATCTTCAAATCTTCCTGCATTGGTCTTCCAAGGCTCATTGGTTCTTCTTCCTGATGTGTAGGAAGGACTCTTTCTTGGTTGACTTCTTTTACTTGCACACTCTTGGGCTTTGTGACCAAACCCACTACATGTGTAGCATCTCAAAGTGTGACATGTGGCAGCAACATGTCCAACTTGATTACATGTCCATCATCTAATTGAGTCATTGGGGCTTCCACCACTTCTTCTTCCGTAGAGTCTACAATCCATAGCTTTATGACCAAATTTAGAACAAAAATAACAATAACCATTGAATCCACTTTCATACCTGGGACTTTGGTTCCATCTTGGAGCTATTTCTTTTCTGAACTTGCCTTGAGGAATAGATCTTGCTCCTTGATGCATTCTTGAATTACCAGGGTCTTTGTTGTCATGTGTAGGTGCATGGGGAGCAGCTTTGTATGTTGATGGACCTGCTTCTGGTTTCTTCGGAGACCAAGTGTCATCTCAATATTTTTCCTTGTCCTTCTTGTAACCAATACCATTTTTGTCAAGTGGAGATCTCTTGAAATCCAAGATCTTATCTAGGACAACTGAACTGTCCTTGAACTTGAAAAAATATTCATTCTTCTTGCCTTTCTTCCTGAGCCTAACTACCTCCATTTCCAACTTTTGGATTGTTTCTTCCTTTTCTTCCAGTTGAATCTTTAGTATTTCTTCTATCCTCTTGGATTCCTCCAACTAAGTCGTCAGATCATGATTGACTACTTTAGTTTCTTCAAGCTATTGAGTAGGTTTTTCTAGTTCTTCATTTTGACTGATCAATTTAGTCTTTAGTTGTTAAACTTCAACATCCTTGTGTTTCATTCGATCTCACAACTCTTTGTCCTTGTTTTTGAGCTTCAAAAGCAACACTTTCATTGTCATGGTATTATGTTGATATTCATTCAAGGAGTCCAAGATTTTCTTTTTGAACTTCGTGAAGTCACTCTGGTTCAGATTTACTGTGTTTAGGAACTAATTGGCTCTGAGATCAATATTCAATAGTGTGAGATGTATCTCATGTGCAACCTTTGATATCCCTTCATCATTAACTGCAAGAACCTTCTCAATTTCATCACACAAATTATTCCAATCACAAGAGTCCATACCTTTACTGGAGTCATCTTCTTGATTAATCTCTTTTGGGGGATTGTCTTTTGATTCCTGATCTGTCTTTTTGGGTTTTGGTCTTTCCTTCTGATACTTGCTTTCCAACTTGAACCATAGGCCTTTGGCAGAAGTGTACTCTCATACAATTTCCTTTAATGAGTTGGGAAGTCCATCCATGAGGAAATTCAAGGTTGTGGTGTTGTCCTTCTTTGCTTCCTTTTGTGAAATTGATTTTCCCTTCTTGTTTGATGGAGTGGGTGGATTGATAACAATCTCCCAAACACCAAACTTCTTCCGATAAGCCTTCATTTCTCTCCTCCAATTGAAATAATATGTCATATCAAGTATAGGCATGTCATTGCTTGATGACTCTTCCTTTTCCTCCATTTTGTCTAAGGATCTCCTTCAAGCTTTCTAGGCTTGTGATGAAGGCCGAATCTGATACCAATTGTTAGAAACACCAGGAACACAGAGAGGGGAGGGGGGGTGAATTTGTGTGTGCAGTCTTTATTACTTTTTCAACTTTTATAATCAACAACTTATTAAATATCATGCATTATCACATTATAATTATATCATCAACAACATTGTTATCATCATCATATCATCATCATCACATAGAAAGCATAGCAACACAATACATAAGATTTTTATGTGGAAACCCAAGTCCAGGGGGGAAAACCACGAAAGCCTTTTTAAAATAGTTTTCCAGAAATAACTGGAAGGAGGCAACAACTCCCTTATTACAAAGAAATCAATTTTCCAGCTTCAACTGGAAGGAGGCTACAACCCCCTGATTTACGAGCTACAACCTGAAGGAAGTTTCCACTCCCTAGTTTTCTAGATTCAATCGAAAGGAGGCCACGACATCCTTTCCTTTTCCCATCCTACCACCCTGATATGAAGATAGAAACTATTGAACCACAACCTCACTGATCTTGTGGACTTGTTAATCAACAATTGTGCTACATTGCACAATATGTACCACACTGCACAACCTGTACCACACTGCATAACCTATACCACACTGCACAACCACTGCCACTACTAACCAGTGATCATTATCTAATCACTACTCATCAACCGATCACTGTCCACTGTATCACAATACTCATCAACATGTACAATCAACCTGTACCAATCAATATGTTTCTCACATCAACCAACTCAATCAATCTGAGTCTACAAACCAAACTTAGTCCACCTGGGTCAAACCAACTGCTCATACAACTCATCCAATCTGAGTCAAACCAACTGCACATAAGGCAACTTGTGCCAATATTTCTCAACTATACCAAGATGCTTGTGTACCTGTGCCAAATCAATCATATATTTGTGTTAACTTAATCAAGTGCTTTGATAGTCAACCAACCCTTCTTATTTGGCCTATTTCATCAAGTAAAAGACACATTTGAGCAACCAAGAGAATTCACATACTGTCAACCAAACTTTTTCCAAACACACTCAACTCAATGACACTACAACCAACCTCAATCACAGTCAAGGAATAATTGACAGTTAAACATGATATACTTCAACTAAATGACCTCAACCAATAAGATAAAAGACTTAACTAACTATGTCAAAATCAATCAATATCATAAACTCTTAGACACAAAAGGATTTTTCACTATACTCAAATCAAGTCAACAAATCAAACAAATATCAAGCAAATAATCACTTACAAAACTGTCAAAGGTTGTCATTAACAATCCAACTCCACTTAGGTCAAAGACACAATGATCAACACTTGTAAAACTAGTTTTCAAAGAAAACATTTAGGTTTATCAAATAAATAACTCACAATATGTAATACTTACAAGTCAACTTCTCATTCAATACTACACTTATACAACAATCAAGATAAACACCAAGATCTATGTCAACAACATCCAAGATAATCATCAAGATCTATATCAATATCACATCAATATATATGCCAAGAAAACCATCACCATATCCTCCATAATATATTTAATTACTTTAAAGAGATATACCAATATATAGCCTCACATACTAAGATCAAAGATGAGCTCTATCAATGAGAGACATGTGCCATTACAAGAAACCATGAAGCGTGAACCATACCTTATTGAAGATAACAATATGGAGAAAAAGTAGTAAAACCAAAAGAAAATCTATATCTTGTCATCACACATCCCTCGTAACAAGATTTCCAACAAGCCAAAAACTTTGTAATTCCGATTCCGTATGAGAAAGTTATGCCAATTTTTGTGAAGATGCCTAGAAAATTTTCTGTCACAAAATTTCGCACTTTTCTCCAAAATGTGCAAAATTCCTAAGAGAGTTGATGATGGAAAAATGAAATGTTTGATATTCTATTTATATAGGTTGTGCATAAAAATTATTACCTTGGGCCGACATGCAATTCAAAATTACAAATAATTAAAATCTCTTTTGTTTAGTCGGCTCACCCAAAAAGGTGGGGTAGCCCAACTTCAAAAACTCATATCTCTTCAACCGTAAGGAGTTAGAAGATGATCCACATATCAATAGAAATGGATTGAAGAGGACTATTTCCCTATGATGGGTTTATTTTCAAATTCTTTGTATAATACCCTTAAATTATTTAATTTGAACATGACATCAAAAACCCCACACATGAGGGTGCCAAAGACCATACCACCAACTACAAGAGTTTCAAAGTCTTCTTCAAAGTATTCTTCAACATATCAAGGAGTGTATGTGGGATCTACCTCCATCTACATCCCAATAGACATATAACCACAAATAGGACCATACATCATCATGGTTCAAGGTCTTCATATCATTAAAAACATATCCAATGGTTCCACCATATATATTCATCACCATAAGAGTACCAACACCCCAAAAGAAGGGTACAAAGACCTCATCACTAGTTTGCAACACCTTATGGGATTCATATGCATGATAACAAGGATACTACATTCAGATGACCATATAGAGTCGAAAGAACATCAAACCAACATATATGTGGGTTCAATATCTAAACTTTAGAGGACACCAAGCACCCCATAATAATGGGTTCCAACATACCACCATAAGTGTGGTTTCGAAGAAATTCATCACAGCTTCTTCAACAAGCAAGAGGCTTCATAGGCTTCTTCAAACACCTCAACCATACTAGGATACCCTCATGGGTCAAGATCCATCATGACATCATCTGTGGGGTAGCTGGCTCTTCTTATGGGGTACCATGATACCATCAGAGCATGAATGACCACAGAATGGGTCATTGATGCTTCTCCAACCCATCTAGGGGTTCTCCATCATCCATCAAGGTTTTAGTACCATCTCTAGGGTATTCATCACCATCAGCAGGATCTTCAACATATTTAGCAAGATGGTGTCTTCAACACTCGTTCTTGTGGGTACAAGGACCTTGCCAACTGGATACAAGGTGCTTGAAGGCACAAACCCACTCTGTAAGGGGTCCAAGGCACTGCAAGTGGGACTTGGTGGCATCAATGGCAACCTATGGGGCCACTGCAAGTCCATGTTGGAATCAATGAGAATTTCATCAACAACATACTCTAATTGTGAATCCTTACAGTTCAATTGTTTGACCAGTCACTCAAATCAGCTTGATACAGGGGTGCAAGTAATGCCTGATTTTTCTATATCTCCTTGGTACTCTTTTATTGTGCATGTTTTACAAAATTTACAAGTTCCTACAGGCTTAAGGAAAACAAGGTCAAGATCTATGAAGTTGAAAGCTTCTAATTTTTGTATCTTAAATCAATATCTTTATTGGAAAGATCCTGGTTGTGTGCTACTAAGTTTCCTTTTGGAGAATGAAGCCCAACAAAATATGAAGGAGTTTCATAATGGAGATTGTGGGGGGAATCAATCATGGAAAGTGACAACAAACAAAATATTGAGAGCTGGTTTTTACTGGCCCTTGTTATTTTCTGATGTTTATAAAGAGACCACTACATGCCACCAATGCCAAATTTTTGATGGTAAGAGGAAATGCGTTCCATTTCCTCTTAACCCAAGATCTGTAGAAGAACCTTTTCAGTAGTGGGGATTAGATTTCAATGGAGAAATTAATCCTAATTCCTCAAGGAAGCATAGATGTATTTTAACAACGATTGACTACTTCACCAAGTGGATTGAAGCAATACCTACGGGGAGGGATACAGATGCAGTGATTATGGATTTTCTTGAAGAAAATATTTTGGCTAGATTTGATTGTCCCAGAAGGATTGTGATAGACAATGTAGCTGCTTTTAAATATATAAATATGATAATTTTTTGTCACAAGTATCATATCATCATTAATCATTCTACTGCTTACTATCCACAAGGTAATGGACTAACATAATCTTCAAACAAAATCTTGGTAAGAATTATTAAGAAGTTGTTGGAAGATAACAAAAAATATTGGAATCCAAAGCTGAAATATGCTTTGTGGGATAACAAAATAAACACAAAAGGGCAGTTGGAATGTCACCATTCTAGTTAGTATATGAAGCTGAGGTGGTTTTTCTAGCATCTTTGGGGGTGTTAGTGATGAAATTATTATAGGAACAAAAGGATGAACCAAATCACATGAAAAGAAGAATAAATCAAATCATAGAATTGAATGAGTTAAGGGACAAAGCCTATGATAAAGTGAAAATACATCAAGAAAAAATGAAGAACACTTTTGATAGGAAGGTCAAGGAAGAACAATTCCAGATTAATGATTTGTTTCTGAAGTGGGATGCTCCCGGGGAAGATAAACATGGGAATTTTTATCACATGTGGGTAGGTCCTTATTTCATTGTATCTTACAGAGGTAAAAATTCATTTATTCTATAGCATCAGGATGGGTCTTAGCTAAAAGGAGGTCGAACCAATGGAAGGTTTCTCAAACATTACTTGTCCTAAGGGGAGGAGGTAATTTTTTGTATCATAGTTGTATATATATTTTTACTTGTCAAATAGTACAGATGGTGATCCAAAGGATTTGAATCTTGCAGAGAAGGCCCTAAGATCTAGAGGGGAGCCATGTTTCTATATTTCTTTATTTTACTTTTACTCACAGAAAAAACAAAAATAAGAAGTTTAAGGTATGGAAATTGGGAGCATCCCAATGGAGTTGGCACCTAGCCTATGGGGTTCTTTGCTACCTTACAGGGAGGATATCATCCCCAATTGGAGCCAGCTGTTAGCACTATTTTTGGGCTAAGTAGTTGGCAAGGGATTAAGTCAATGAAAGGAGGAATAAGGTCTGAAAATTTTCTTATCATGTGACCTTAAAGGGCATTAATGAGGTTCTATGGGTATTTTGAAGGATCATTTCTAAGTTGGAAATGAAAAATAAATTGAAAAAAATTCAGTTTTCAACTTTGCAATTGTATGTGAATAAGAAAGTCTATTCCAAGTTGTATGATGACAGGAAAGGAAATTCCTAAATGCATAGGCTTAAGAATTTTGGTATGAGCGGAGACAGGTTAACTTGCTAGTAGAATTATCCATGGGATGAATAGATGAAGATAGATCCATGGTCCTGAAAAATTCTGCTATTTTAACATGCAAGGAATAATAAATTTCTCAAATCGACGGAATGACATAGGATATTTGTATTTCAATAGTGTAGATCTAGGAAGGAATAAGATCCACAGTGGAAATTAATTCCTCTAGTTCAACTTGCATGAACAAAGCAACTTTTCATATTTGCGGAATGTTGTAGGGATTGCATTTTTCAGTGGACAGGATTGATGATAGGTTAATATCAACGAAGGAGATGAATTTCGCTGATCTAACATGCTCGCAGAAACCAATTTTTTCAATTTGCAAAATTTCTTAAAGGCATGCATATTTCAATGGGGGATATCTAATCATAAATAGATATATGGAGGAGAACAATTCTGCTCATTCAACATGCGAGGATAATTGAACATTTGAAATCTACAGAATGTGGTAGGCTCTTAAAGTTTGAATGACAATTATTTAAATAAGACTTTGATCAAAGGCTGAAAATAATTCTGCATTGTGAACTAGAACGAAGAAAGTCGGGATGAAGATTTGTGGAATAACGTAGGGGACACATGTTCCAACAACTCATATTAAATCTGGATATAGATCATAGAGTGAGGTTAATTCCGCAGATCAAAAGTGCAAGGAGGAATGAATTCTTGGATTCAACGAAATGTAGTAAAGATAACACTTTTCAACGATCTAGATGAGGATATAGTTTAGATCAACGATTGACAATGATTCCGCTAATCCAAGGTGCGAGGAAGGAAAATATTGGTGATAATGTGGAAAGTGTAGATGGACGGTTCATAGTTGGGGAATTTTTAGATCGAAGATGGAGATTTGTTCCGATATTTAAAGTTGCGGGAAAAATAAAGAAGGGTGAAATAGCGGGGATAATACAGTATGATTAACCAGTGATCAAAATCAAGGGATCATATTGAAGGATACTAAATCTATGGGTGGAACTATATTTGGTTGAAGAAAATACACAATTGATATGAAGAATAAAATATTATAAAGAGGAGCATGCAGATTCAAATAATTTGGTTTTTCTAAGCATTGGAAAGCAAGAGCTCAAACTTTGCGGAAACCGCCACTGTGGACATAAAATTTTGGACCATATATCAACTGACCATGTAGCCTTTCCTCTCTGTTGAACTAGTATTTAATGGTTGAGATGGCCTGATTTAGAGGTCCAGAATCTTGAGTAATAGAAAATTGAAGAATTTCTTGACGACAAATCTTCTGAAATCTTTGACACTATATTACTGAATGAGACTGTAGAAATATGCAAGAACAAGTTGAAAATCCTTAAATACCAGGGAATTGATACCCATGGTGTTTTTAGTTTGTATTTATATTATTTTTCTATATACCAAACCCCAAATTGTCCAGAGTTTATTGATTGGTGCGCCAATAATTCTTCCCCTTCCGAGGGGGTAATTATGGATGCATATAGGTCTAAACTTTTGTGTCCAGTAAGTTCTCTTGTCATCTGAAATACTCTGTCTATCCCTGACAACTTTGTTCAAGTGTTTAAAGAATATAAAGAAGAAATCTTAATTCAAATTTTCTGAGAGTCCACAATTAAAGAAACTTTCCTTAAATCCTGTTCAAAACCTGAGTTGTTAAACCATCATTTTCCTGTTGATTGTAACATGTTTAATGAAGAAAACCAGCCTCTTTTAACCTTGGAAAGTCAATTTTTAGGGTTGGATACAAATAAATACATCACATAACCATTATTGAGCCTAATGTTCACCCTTAGTACTGGTCAGGTAGAATATAAATAGTTGAGTCAGTCAATGCAGTCATCATGCCTTAAGTTTGATGAGTTTTTAGCTGAGAACACTCATTCCTAGTTAGTAAACTTCCTCAGGAAGAGGTATTCCATATTTCAATATTTCCTACTGAAGATGTTTTTTAGCATTCAATGAAGAAAATTTACAACTCCCAGAGATGGTAATAACAAATGAAATGAACAAGGATTATTGTAAATTTATGAATTTTCTCATGGCATAAGTATACAATGCTTTCTTTCAAAAGAGATTGCCTAGATTATTACCAAAGATGAAATAAATGCTACAGTTTTCACCTGAAAGAAGAATAGGGGATTGGTTCCTATCTAAATATGGTACACCGATTAGGTTATATGGGTTTCTTCATCAACCCTATATCCTACAGACATTTTTTTCAATGAGAGTGTTTGCATTGGAATTAATCAGACAAAAGTTCATAGTTGAACATGAACATTTCCTGAATTTTAAGAAAAATTTTGAGATTAAGTTTCCATGGATAGCAGGCCTAGTTGTCATCAAGAATAAATCCTCTCTTCCAATAATTGAGAGCATGCTCATAGAAATGGGATTTTTAGTTGAATCTTCTATTAATTATGATCCTCACCATGTTATCTCAAATAGTAGGCATGCCAATAAAAATAAACTATTTGAACATTCTGAAGTGGCAGGACTTTCTAAAGCAGCGAACTAGATGGATCACCCCAAGGATATAAAAATGGTGAAAATATGCAAGAATATTCACTTTCATATGCACCAGGAAGCAGTTCTCCTTAGCATGATCTTTCTAGTATAGTTGCAGTAGCTACTCAAATTACACCATTGGCTAGTTTTTTTGAAAAAAAAAGAGGGACTTCTGAGATGCCATGGATACTGAGGAGGAAGATACTTCCAGAGCACACAAAAATAAAATTTTTAAAAAAGAAAGGCAACTTGTATATGCCACAAAGGATAAAGGAAAAAAGAAACAGATGAAGGTCAAAGGCCCAACCCTTGAGATCTAGGACTATACATTTGATAAAATTCCTGAAGGAACTACAGATAAATACAAGTCCAAGACTAAATTGTTAGACACATATAAATATGTGGAGGAAAAAGATTTAGATGAATCATTGAAATTATATGTCGAACTAAGGAAATTATCTAGCCAGGACACATCCCTAGTGACTGTTAGGGATCGTGCTAAAAATACATTGAATTTGGAAGTGACTACAAAAAACAAAGTTGCTGAAATGAGGATGAACTTAAAAAATATCCCTGCTACTGATATGATACATCTACATAAACCAACAGGTGACATTATTTATACCAATTTGTTGAAAGCAACATTACAAGTGTCAAAATTACAATCAAGTAACAAGAAGATTTAACATTTACTCAGATAAGAGAAGGTGGAGAACAAAGCCCACCAAAAATAGATTAAGAAGTTACAAGTAGAATTATTGGTGGCTGATAGTCAAGATGATAAGGGAGATGATGCTCAAAATTTTTTGAGTGAAAAATAAAATGCTATTCAATTGTTGAAAAAAATCTGAAAATTCAATCTACTCAACTTATACAAACTTCTAAGCTGACAGAGTTTGAGAAAGAAAAGGAAGCTTTGATTACTGAATTGACTGATTGTAAAGCAAGGTTGTTGAAGTTTGAGGAAAATGAGAAGCAATGGGAAAAAGATCCAAGGATTTGGGTTGAAAATGAAAAGACTTAAAAAAAAAAACAAGCAGAGTTGGAGAAGAAACTAAAAGAAAAGAATAAAGAATAGGAAGTGCATATTATTTCACCTCCTGTACAGTCTGGTACAGATCCCCTTTCCCAAGCTATGTCTTAGGTAAGTCTTAGAGATATGAAAATCACTGGTTTGAAGAACCCAAATAAAAATTTGAAAGACATAGCTGTAAAAAGAGAAAATGAAAGAAAGACATTGTAGAACACATGTAAAGAGCTGGTAGATAAGAATAATAAGTTGAGAAAGCAAGTGACATGAAAATCAGCCTTATAGGGAACTAAGCATATCATCTGGGATGTGGTCATAGAAGAAGTAGTTGTTACCTACTAATTTATACTTAGTCAATGTTGTCAAGTGAGCCTGATGAGCTGAACAAGGATGATTTGTTCAGACTTTAGAAGACCTCCAGACTTGCTTCTGGGAAGTGTTTTTTTATCTACCACATGTTCATACCCCCTTGGCGGAGTTGTAATAAAATGTTCTAGCATGGTAGTGTCTGTAAAAGAATCGGTCTCCTGGACCCATTTGTCAATCCGATCAGCCTAGAGTGTTTTTTCCCTTGGTTATTATTGGTTGTTGAATAAATGATTGATAATTTTTGAGTTTTTCACTCAATACCTCCAAAGTTGGGGTGGTCGGCTTGGAATTTAGGCCTATTGAGGTTATTAGAGTCTGTGTGTCAATGTATAAACATGCTAGGCATTATGGTTGAGTCATATGAACATGTACTAAGTCCCCTAGTTTTTTTTTTTAAATTTTAAATTTTAATTTTTACACAAAACTTAGGCTATTTTTTAATAGTCTAAATGGAAAAACTGGTCTTGTAATAAAAGTGGGGTTAAAAGTCAGTTTCAGTCATGGGGGTGCTCATTTTTCTAACTCAGAGCACCCGGTAAACCCATAAACCCACTTTTCCTAAGGTTTGAGTGATTTTTCCATCACTCAGGTAAGAAAATCCAAAAAAATCAAATATTAATTAATTTAATTAAAAATTAATTAAATAATGGAGCAAATCCAAGTTCCTAAATCAGTGGATTCTCAATAGATTTGACTAAAATCAGTTTGTATCGGCCTCCCTAATTTTTGTTGGGACTTTCCTTTGATCGAGGCATCAATTTCAGTCCCTCTCAACTCCTTTGTAAGTTCACTGGGGTTTGGAGGGTGTCTCTCTCCCTCATGGGGTGAATTGTGATGTGTTGTCCATTCAGCATGAGTTGGTTGAGCCTATATGTAGTGTGGTGGTGCCCCAGGTGAGAGGTGGCACACCCAAACTTCCTTATTCACTTTAGATCTCACTTAGTTCACTGCATATCATCTCCTAGCTCCTCTCCTAGTTAGGATTTTCACCCCCTTTGGGCCAGTGGGCCTGTTTTTGCTATAAATTGAAGCTGCCATTCCCTTCTTGAAGTTAGTTCGAGTTGGAGATAATAGGATTTCTATTGTAATACTGTTGTAATCTTTTCATTGTTGGAATAAAGAATCTTTTGAGGATAAATGGTGTAATGCTCTCATGTGTGTGGAATACGCATTGTCTTGTGGCTATTGATGTTGCTGGTTTTCCTTTCAATTTCTGCATTTGAACCTTGTCTGTCTTGAATGATTTAGCTGAATCAATAGGAGTGTGGTTGGGCAAGTAATATTACTTGTTTTTTCTATATCTCATAGCATATGTTTTTGAACATCTAGATTATACATGTTTAATAAGCTTATTTGCATGTAATTCTTGTCTCTTTTTTCATATATATATATCCATATCTCATAAGGTTTTGTGCAAGGTTGTGTGTTTAGATTTTAGGTGGCAAGGATTGGAGGACCTGTGGATCTAGTTTGAATACATTGTACATCCAACATTTTTGTGGAGGCATTGCCCCTCTGCATTCCACTAACAAGTTTCCCTTGCAGATCTATCCAGCAACCGGCCTTCCCCCTTCTCTTCCTCCATTTTATTAAAACCAATATTCTAGTTACTTGTTCGCCCTCTTATGATAAGATCTACTTCTAAAATTGCTTATACATTGTTAGATCTATTTCCTAAGAGTCTTCTTTCTTAGATCTGTGTTATATTTTTATTATTAAGCTAGCAATACATTAGGATCTTTTAACAGGGAGAATAACAAGCACAACAATCAAACACAAGAGACAATGAACACAGTGTTTATCCTCGGGGAAACCATAAATGGTGAAAACTTCGCAACTTCCTCAGAGATAGAATCAACACCAAAAGTAGAACCCAAAATAGTAAGTGATCTCCCAACAACAGTAACCTTCTTTCTATCTAGCCCCAGTGTCTTCTCCTTCCTCAACTATGCGCTACACTTGAGTGTGTATGAGATGTGTGATAAATAGAGAGGCTAGCTCTCTATTTATACTAATTCCTAACTTGACTAAACCATACTAGGGCCGACCTCACTAGGAGAGTCTAATAACCCTAGTACCCCGGAACTACGGGCACTTTAACCCTTAACCAATAGGAGAGTTACCCACAATGACTTGACATGACTTGTTTACATTATAGATATTCCCAATAGGAACATCAGGTCATGAAATGACTCAAGTACCTCTTGGAATAAACATCATGTTACAATATATAAGAAATACAAGTGAAATACATTCCGAAGTTAAATATACATCAACACTCCCTCTTAACTAGGAAGGTATTCTTTCGACACAATTTTCAGCACAAGTCTTCTTCTCTGTATCTTCTGGATCATCATCAAGTCCTTTTCATCTTCAATTCATATTCATCTTCAAGTCATCTTCATCTTCAAGTGATTTTCATCATCAGATCTGGATCATCACTGGACATCATCACTGGATCTGGATCATTACTTAATCTGGATCATCACTGGACATCATCAGTAGATCTGGATCATCACTCGATCTGGATCATCACTGCTGGATCATCATCACTAGATCTAGATCATCATCACTCGATCTGGATCATCATGGGTGCTATCTCTTGATTCTTCTTGTCATAGGAATCTCTATAGAGCCAGCCCTTTTTCATGCTGGATGTACATCTACAGAGCCAACCCTTTTTCATACTGGATGTATCATCTACACAAAGGCAGTCCTTTTTCATATTGGATGAGTCTTCACAGAGCTAGTCCTTTTTCATACTAGATGTGGCAGCTACACAGAGCCAATCCTTTTTCATACTGGATGAGTCTTCACAAAGCCAGTACTTTTTCATACTGGATGTGGAAGCTACAAAGAGCTAGTCCTTTTTCATACTAGATGTGTCTTCACAGAGCCAGTCCTTTTTCATACTAGATGTGGCAACTACACAGAGCTAGTCCTTTTTCATACTAGATATGTCTTGACAGAGCTAGTCCTTTTTCATACTGGATGTGGTAGCTACACAGAGCTAGTCATTTTTCATACTAGATGTGTCTTCATAGAGCCAACCCTTTTTCATGCTGGATGTGGCATCCACACAGAGCTAGTCCTTTTTCATACTAGATGTGTCTTCACAGAGCCAACCCTTTTTCATGCTGGATGTGGCATCCACATACACCTGAAAATGGAAGGAACCAATTCTCTCACCATGTCATAGCTCTTACATCTGACCATGGAAGGAACCAATCCTCTCACCATGTCAGAAGGGCACAACACTTACATTTGACCATGGAAGGAACCAATCCTCTCACCATGTTATAAAGGCACAGCACGGACACATCACTTCCTCTTGGGAGGAATATCGATCTGGAGAACACCAAGATTCTCCCTGAAGTACTCAAATTTCACCCTAGCCAATGGCTTCATCAACAAATCAACTATCTTTTTGTCCATCGCAACATACTGGAGCTTCACTACTCCTATCTACACCATATCCTTGATATAGTGATACTTGATCTCGATATGCTTCAACTTGTCATGGAATACTCGATTCTCTGACAAATTTACACAACTATGTATATACAAGTTGCATCTAACTGGAGATCAAATAAATAAGATAATAGCTTCCTCAGCCATACTGCCTCACAACTAGCTGAACAGGCTGCGACATATTCTGCTTCGGCTGTACTTAGTGCCACACAAGATTGCTTCCTACTAAACCAAGAGATCACACCTGATCCCATACTTAAGAAACACCCAAAAGTGCTCTTCCTATCAATGGAACTTCCTGCCCAATATGAATGAACATAACCCTCCAGGTTAATCCTTTGATCAATCTTATACTTGAGCCCATAATCAACAGTACCCTTTAGGTACCTCAGAATGTGCTTTGCAGTAGTCAAGTGAACATGTCTCAGATCTGTCAAATATTGGCTCAAGGTGTTCACATCAAAGCAAATATCTAGTCTCGTGTTCATCAGGTGCATCAAGGACCCAATCATCTGACGATACATCATGGCATCAATCGACTCTGATGAAGCATCACTCAATAGCTTTAGATTCGATGCCATAGGTGTGGTTAATGCCTTGCAATCCATCATCCCAAATCTCTTCAGGATCTCTACTGCATACTTCCCTTGTCCAAGGAAGATTCCATCTATATTCTGCCACACTTCCATACCTAGAAAATAATGCATCATACCCAAGTCCTTCATTTCGAACTTGGAAGCAAGATTTCTCTTCGTATCAGCAATCAACCCATCCATACCTGTCACAAATAGATCATCTACATATAGTAGAAGCATCACTGGGTTTCCATCTTCAACCTTGTAGTAAAGGTTGGAATCTACTTTACTCTTGGTAAAGCCCAAACTGGATAGAAAGCTGTCAATTTTTCCGTACCATGTCCTGGGTGGCTGTTTCAAACCGTACAGGGCTTTCTTCAATCTGTACACATGATACTCCCTGTCACGTGACTCAAAACCGAGTGGCTGCTCCACATACACTTCCTCTTCTACTACACCATTCAAGAAAGCAGTCTTGACATCCATTTGGTGTATCTTCCATTTCATCACTACAGCTAGAGCAAGTACTGATCTAATGGAAGTGTATCTGGCTACAGGTGCAAAGGTTTCTTCATAGTCTATTCCTTCTTTCTAGGAGAAACCATGAGCAACGAATCTTGCTTTATATTTCTCTATGCTATCGTCTGCAGCATGCTTAATCTTGTAGATCCACTTGGAAGTTATAGCTAACTTCCCTTCTGGTCTTGGGACAACATCCCAAACATCATTCTTTATGTTCAATTGATACTCTTCGATCATAGCATCCTTCCATTCTTTCCGTTCTTCCGCTTCTTCATAATCGGAAGGTTCTTTATCAATGAAGTCACATAGTAATGCTACATAACTGGAACTTAATTTGGTCCTCTTTCTTTCTCTGAGATTCTCTTCTAGAACCCCATATCTTTCCTCACCTTGGATAATCTCTCATACCCAAGAAGGTTTCCTCTTATGAGGATTATTTTCCTGTGGTGGATCTACAGGTCTTTGTGGTTCTTCAAATTCTCGATCTTCTTCTTGAGTTTCTTTGTTCATGATTGTATCATGAATTCTGGGAGCTTCTACTTCTTCAGGTTCTTCAACAGGTTTCTTTCTGGATTTGATGTAGGTTGAATCTTCATCAAGTGTAACATCTCTGCTGGTGTCAATATTCTTGAACCATGGGAAGTATATTCTGTAATCCGTCGAGATTTCAGAGTATCCCACAAATATACCCTTCTTTCCTGAAGGATCTAATTTTGTCCTCTTCTCTTTTGGAATGTCTATGTACACTGGACATCTGAATATTTTGAGATGGCTGACTTTTGGTTTCTTTTCGGAGAAGAATTCTTCAGGAGTCTTGTTCTCGAGTACTCTGTGTGGAGTATGGTTCTGTACATACACTGCTGTTCTGACTGCTTCTACCCAAAGATGCATAGGAATATCTTGATCATGAAGCATAGCTCTTGAAACTTCCATGATAGTTCTATTCTTCCTTTCTGCAATCCCATTTTGTTGTGGATTATAAGGGGTGGACAACTCCCTCTTAATCCCTGAGTCTTTATATATTTCTTTGAACTCATTCGAAATGAATTCTCCACCATTATCTGATAGAAAAGTCTTGATCTTCTTTTCAGTGTGGTTCTCGGTCAAGGCTTTGAATTCCTTGAACTTGCTGAATACTTCATCTTTGTTCTTCATGAAGTAAATCCATGTCTTCCTAGAAAATTCATTAATAAAAGAAACATAGTATGCATACCCACTTAGAGAACTTGATGACATTGGTCCGCATACATTGGAGTGGATTATTTCCAAGATTCCTTTTTCCTTGCTCTCGCTACTTGGAAATGTCTTCTTTGTATTCTCTCATTTCACACATCCTTTGCAGACTCCATCATGTTTTGCTTGAATTTCTGGAAGACCTTCAACAACTTTTCTTGCAAGTGGTAGTGCTCTATAATGCACATGTGTAAGCCTTCTGTGCCAAAGTTCATTTGGTTCTACTGAGTCATGAACCAAAGCTTGTTCTGGTTGGCCCTTCAGCTTGTATAGACCTCCTTCTTGTTCCCCAATCACTATTGCATCGTCAAAAGTCTTTCCCTTTGGCCACATAAGAACTTGGCCATCTACAAAAGCAACCCTCATTCCTTTTGCATCCAATGCAGATATGGAGAGGAGGTTCTTCTTTAGTCCTGTAACAAATAATACATTCTTCATCTTCATAGACTTTCCAGAGTCTAGTATATAGGAGGATTCACCACTACCTTTTATTGGATACTGGTAGCCATCCCCAAGTTTCACCTTGTGAGGTGAATTATGTTCAGATATATTCACAAATGATTATTTGAATCCTGTTATGTGTTTGGAAGCACCATTGTCTATGAGCCAATCATTTCTTCCATGTGAAACAGTTCCCGTAAGAGCAGAGATCAACACATATTCTTCATCACTTGAAGAATCACTTTCTTGTCTGATTCTCTTTGAGGAAGGTTCATCATCCTCTGCAACATGAGCATGATGTCTTCTCTTGTTTTCATTCTTCTTCTCTAAGTTCCCTTTATTAGGGCATAATCTGGATATGTGACCTTTCTCATCACATGTGTAACATCTAATGGTAGACAAATCTTTTATAGGGTGTGAGATCTTAGCTTTGGAGTGATGATGGTTCCTCCTGGTTTTCTTGGAGTGAACTATGAGAGCTTGATCTTCAGTTCCCATCTTCTCTTCTTGAGCTGCTATCTGAGATTCTTCTTGAGAGCATTCTTCCCATAGTATTCTGAACTTGACTAACTTCTTTCTAGGCATAGATCCCTTGAATGAAAGAGTCCCATGATCTAGGGAGACCATTCAAGGTGGTCATCACAATCTCTGTATTTTAGACTTCTTCATCTACTGCTTCCAGTTGTTCCTTGATTTGAGATACCCTTGTAAAGTAAGACTGAATAGTCTCACCATTCTGGATCTTTACATTCTTCAATTAGTTTCTCAGAGTCATCTTCCTGTTTATGTTCTTCCCTTCAAACAATTTGGTTAGGGCATCAAACATAGCTTTATGTGTCTTAAGGGAGGACACCTATTGTATGAGGTGATCCTTGATTGAATCAACAATAATCCTCTTTTCCATAACTGACTTCTTCTTATGTAAGGCCTTAGCCTCATCTCCCTCTGGAACTGGAACCTCCTCATTGATATAGGAGTCCAATTCATTTTCTTCTAGGACCTGGGAGATCCTATACTTCCAAGCTCGGAAGTTATCAGCTCCCTCAAGCTTTTCATCAAGCTTGGTATGATGAGACATCTTAACTGAGAACCTCAAATGGAAATACAAAAGATTTAGATCTTACCAGGTCAAGATGTCAGATATGGATTTGGAGCTGAAATTCTGAAGTGATGGTTTAGTAGCAAATTAGGGTTTTTATTTTCCAAAGTTATGTCCAACCAAATGATTTGAATTTGATCCCTAACTTAGATTTTGGAGAGGATATCAATCCAGGCCTGGGCTCACTGAAAAATTCCTCTTCTGTGAGAAGCCCTAATTTTTGGCAGCAGTGTCGAGTCCAAAACTGAAAAACCTCAGAATTGGATTCTGCTTTGACAGAAAGATGCGCCCTAAGGAGGAGATTTAATCCAAACTTCTTTTGCTGAAAATCTATGGAGGAATATCCATTAAGTAGGAAGCCCTAGTTCCTGCAGCTGTACAGTGTCTTCTTCTCAGGTTAGCTTTGATACCATGTTAGATTTTTATCATTAAGCTAGCAATACATTAGGATCTTTAACTGAGAGAATAACAAGCACAACAATTAAACACAAGATACAATGAACACAATGTTTATCCTTGAGGAAACCATAAATTTTGAAAACCCCACAACTTCCTCAGAGATAGAATTAGCACCAAAATTAGAACCCAAAACAACAAGTGATCTCCTGACAGCAGTAACCTTCTTTCTATCTAGCCCCAACATCTTCTCCTTCCTCAACTATGCATTGCACTTGAGTGTGTCTGAGACGTGTGATAATTAGAGAGGCCAACTCTCTATTTATACTAATTCCTGACTTAACTAAACCCTACTAGGGCTGACCTCACTAGGAGAGTCTAACAACCCTAGTGCCTCAAAACTGCGGGGACTTTAACCCTTAACCAATAGGAGGGTTACCCACAATGACTTGACATGACTTGTTTACATTATAGATCTTCTTGATAGGAACATTGGGGCATGACATGACTCAAGTACATCCCAGAATAAACATCGAGTTACAATATATAAGAAATACAAGTGAAATACATTCTGAAATTACATATACATCAACAATATGAAATTTCATAAAGAATATCATATTTTAAAGATAGATCTAGGTGAAGAAATTCCTTTTTGCAAGTAGCTAAATCGTAGATCTAAAGCTTGCTCAT
>LPNX010805529.1:271944-336032 GCA_001517045.1 Pseudotsuga menziesii
CAAGGAAAGCTTACTTTCCTTGGTTCCTTTTTGCAAAACTAAATTGTTCATTTTTAACAATTTTTAACTTAGTATTTTTTTTTGTAATTAGTGTGGTGAACCAAAACAATTTTAAATTGTTTTTGGGCACATTTTATTTCAATATCTTGCTGGTTTTTATCAGATTTAACAAAAAATAGAAGGAGACTTTGCCCGTTTTTCGAGTCTTGGGCGAATCGGAGCTTCCTGGTGGCTTCCCCCACTACCGTGCTTCCTTATTAGGCTTGTTGTAAGAATTTGGATCTCATATAACAAGGACCAAAGTGAAATTAGTTTTTTGATACTGTAACCTTTTATAATAAAGAATCACTTCGAGTAGGTTCTTTCGAGCCCACTCCAGGGGATCTGCGTTCGTTTTACTTTTTGCACTTTTTCCCGTTTTTGGCTCTAGCTTAGTCTTGTCATGTAGGATTGTATACTTTGATCATATTTTTCATTATTCCATATTTTTAAATCAAATTAATACTAATACTTACCCCAAGAATCCCCGATTGAAGTGAAAGGTGAAAGAGGATCATGGTAGGATTAAATAGAAAACCTGTGGTGTGTGTTTTTGCTTCTATTTTCATTGTTACTTTTCACAAGCAAACAATAAAATTAACCCCTCCTTTATTTCCCTATTGAGGTCCACTTGGAACGAAAGAGATTCCTGGAGGGTCTTTTTTTAACAAGAACACGCTCTTAAAATTCACTAAAATTTACAAGACTCTGGTGTGTATGCTTTGCACTTGGTTTCGGTTCATCCGATCAGTCAAGCTACATTAAAAGCAACACGAGTGACTAGAATAATTAGGATTCAATTTCCCAATTAACCACCACAGGAGAAAATTCAATTCCTCGATTAAACCGTAAATAGTGGAAAAATACCCAAAGGAAGTGGGAACTACTGGACAGTGACCTCGAGGCGCTGATCTCTATTACATCCTAGCGGGTGTATTACAAACATAGTCTCAGAGAATCCATCCAGCCCACACATTCCTTGCGGGTAGCCTTAGCAGTTGTTACTTTTGGACATACTCCAAGTACCCCCCGGTTATATCTGGAGTCCCCCCCGCCTAATTTAATTCACTCATTTTTTCACATTAATTTAAAACGTACCAAGATACAATTGCACAACATTCACTCCAGCACTTGCAAGCACTCTTAATTATTTTCGTCTCCATTTAAGGATCTGGTCAACTATTTATTTCTTTCAATATATACGTGATTGGGTGTCGTATCGTGCTTATTTGTGATTGTCTCATCATGTTATCTGTTGTTTACAATTGTTAAATCAGAACTCCTAAAAAACTTACCCATTTAATACCATCATAATCTAAGTAACCAGCCTTAGTAACTTGTAGGGTATATCCCCCTTAGCTTCATTAGGAGTTTGCCTAAATGGAGGAGTCAAGAACAAGGTGATAGCCTTGACTCGAGACTTGCCCCCAAGGACACACTAAGTGGCTTGAATATTTCTGCCACATTCCACCCTAGGTGTGTGAAAGGCAGTGACATATTTTGGCACCGTTGCTGGGGATAAATCTTTTTATTCCCAAGTACGACTTAGCTTAACTTTTTTCTTCTAAAGAACTAAAAATATAATTGATCTTGTCTTTAAAACTTAAAATTAAAACTCGATCCATATGGTGACTCCACTGTTTAATATCCCTCCAAGGATTTCTACCCGAAGGAACCCTGAACAATTATTCAATCCTCTCCCTGATCCTGAAAGGTTTATTAGAGAAAGGTTGAATAGGAATACTTCTCGTAGAATCCTTGAAGATTTAGGAGACCAATCCCTCTCAGATATGCATCACATATTTGAAGAGAGTCACACTCAACCATCTACCTTAATGTCTGATTTTTTCAAACCCCTTAACTTTGCTCAGATAGCAGGTGCTCCTCATTCTATCTTGGGTGATGCTATCAAGAAGCTTCCTACCTTCCAAGGCAACAATGCCATCACTTCCAAGTCCCACCTACAGAAGTTTGAAAAGAACCTAGTCTCTTATTACATTTATGTGGCCAATGACCATGATGATGTCAAGCTGAAGTTGCTTGCTTTATCCCTAGAAGAAGATGTTGGAGAATGGTACCTTGACTTGGAAAAAAACTCATATGAAACCCTTAAGGACTTCCTGGATGGTTTTAGGGAGAAGTGGAGAGAAAATAAGGAACCTAGACATCAACTTGCTTCCCTCCACAACATCAAGAAGATGGAGAATGAAACCATGGATGAATTCAACACTAAATTCAGGTGTGTGGTTGTGGACCTTCATAAAGACTTCAAGCCAAATGATGCTTCTATCTGTTGAAATATTGTAACTTTGAATAATATTCTATATGTATCCTTTGTGGTCCCCGATGGTCCTATCGGGAGAACCAATTGTATTACTTTGTACCCCGATGCTTCTAATCGGAAGAACTAATAAGAGTCATGAGGTAGTCCCCTCTAATTGTAAAGGTGGGTCATTAGCACCCCAGTGTGGTTACTTGAGCCTACATGTGTAACTCGAGCCTACATGATTTAACTCGAGCCTACATGTCGAATGAGTTAATTCAAGTGAACGGATGAATATAAATAGAGGTGTGGTGCTCCTCATTTGTGACACACACTCTCACATGTGTAGCACATTAGTGGAGAAGAGAAGTAGCCAGAGAAGGAGGAGGATCAGGATTTGATCTCCTTGCTGGTTTTATCTTTTATCTTTTTTGGGGCATCTATATTGAGGAAGAGTTTCCTGGGTTTTTCCCTTTATGGTTTTCCCAGGATAAATCTTTGTGTTCCTTTTGTATGGTTGTGCTTGTCTATCTTTTAGTGATCTTGTTTATATGATTTTGTTATGAAAATGAAATGAAATATTGATGTCTTAGCTAAGCATATGCAAAGTTAACATGGTATCAGAGCCACCTTGAAAGAAGAAATTGTGCAGCTATAGAAGCTAGGGATTCTTACTTTTTGGTTCTCTCTCCACAATCGATCAACAAAAGAATGCCAAGCTGACTCTCCATTGAAGGGCGCATCTTTCTGTCGAAGACGAATTCGATTCCGAGCATTTTCAGTTTTCGGTGTGGGAAATTAGGGCTTCTTATAGAAGAAGAATTTTTGAGTGAGCCTAGAATAGGATTGATATCCTCATCAAAATTGAATTTTAGATACCTGTATCAGGATTTTTGGTTGGGTGAAACTCTGGGAAAGTCAAACCCTAGTTTGACTCCGAGCTAGAAAAACCCTAAATACTAAAACTGCTAAGTTTTGGTACATTCTCTATATCCTGAGATTGGAGGAGGCACAGGAGATTAAAATTGTAGAGTCCGAATATAAACTCCTGATGTACACTGTATCCAAAATTCATGCTCTGATTCGCTATCTTCTGGGAGATATGATCCCTCCAAGTTAGGGTTCCAGCCTCTTCCAGAATTCATCCCTAAACAGGACACCTGGGGAGAATTGCAATATCTTGGGATACAGAGGTCCAAATGGAATTCATGAATATGTTCCAAAACTATCATGGACTACAATTACTGTGGTCCAAATTTTAGAACCAGAATATGAAACAGTGACATGTGGTAGGCCATACAACTTCACTGTTCTGAACAGTCCTATAACAGGTCATCTTGGGAAAAGGATCATAAATCCCAATTGGTGAAACAAATTCTGATGCAACATGTGGTTTTGGATCAGTGAAATTCGAGGTTACCTCAGTGAGAAATTTCAGATACATAGTAGCATTAATATCGGAGATATCATAGAAACAGTGACAGGAATTTCTGTAGAAGAAATTGGAAAACTAGGGCTTTCTGTTTCGGGAGCTTCCCTCCACTGTTTTCAGAAAAGGAGTACATTGGACAGCTCCATTTGAAGAGATATATATTTCTATACAATCATATTTGAAAGATTCCAAGTTTTTAAAATTAGGGTTTCTCTGACAAACCCTAGATCAGCCAGCTCCAGAAGCAGAATGGACACCTCAAATCGGTAAGATCTAAGCTTTTGCTATTTGCATTTGAGGTTCTCATTTCAAAGAAATATATCACATCAGCTTGATAATAAGCTTGATGAAGTTGGAAAATTCCAAGCATGGAAGTATTTGATCTCTCTGAATAAAATGAATTGGACACCTTCATGAGTAGAGAGGTTCCAGTTCCAAAAGGAGATGAGGTTCAAAGCCTTAAACAAGAAGAACTTGATCAAGGCCAAGAAGATAATTGTTGATTCAATCACGGATCAACTTGTACCACAAGTGTATCCCCTAAAGAAACCAAATATTTTTGATTCCTTGATCAAGCTATTTGAAGATAAGAACATAAATCAGAAGATGGCTTTGAGAAAATAGTTGAAGAATGTGGAGATCCAGAATGCAGAACATCTTGAAGCGGTAGAAGAAGAAGCGGAGAATTTAGAAGTGGTGATAGCCACCTTGAATGGTCTCCCATGATCATAGAATTCATTCATTCAAGGAATGTGTGCCAGAAGGAAGTAATTACTTTCAACAGACTCTGGGAAGAATAAGAAGAAGCTCGTCTCATAAGAAAAGAAGAAGAAGATGGGAGAAATTAAAGATCAAGCTCTCACCATTCAAAGAAGATCCCTCAAGCGATGTGGAATATGAAGAACTCAATTCTTGATGAACCTCTTATTCATCTTATCATTTGGATAAGAAATGATGATTTCGTGAATGAAGAAGATGATAAAGTAGAATGATCAAGATGGAGTCTACCCACGAAACAAATAAAAGATAAGTATTCAATTGTCATTTAATGATATTGTTTTGTTATGCATTTGATTATATTCAGTTGATGTGTTATGCATGATAGATTGTTTGCATTAATGGCTGTATACTACTAATATGCATGTGATGGGTAAGTAGCTCATGGTGCTATACAACTTTCCATTGCTACTTATCTAGAATGAAACCTCTTTGCTGACATATTGGATTAGTGCACAATCTTAATGTTGTCCTGGTAGAGATGGAAGGCATCTAGAAAAGTTTCTGTGAGATATGGATGAATGTTGTATTGGCTAAACAGTTGCATGATGCATAAGAATTTTTTGTTATGCATATGTTTTATGAAATAGTTCTAACCATGCAACTGGTGCATTTGAATTGTAGGAAAGGTCCTATACAACCTCCTACAAGAAAAGAAGGATGAGACTTGTTCCAAAGAACAAGTGATGACAATTCAAGATTCACTCCAATAAACATGAATCTGAAGCTCCCAGGGTTAGAGGCACCATGACAGAAGAAAGAGCTTCAAAGAGAGGTAGATCCACCTCAAAGGATGAATACCATCATGGGTACGAGAGATAACTCAAGATGAATAAAAGAATGCTATGAAAGAAGCTATTATCAAAGAATAACAGTTGATCATGGGGAATGATGTATACGATATGATTTTGAGACATAAAGGGAAATACGTAGTATCTTTCATATGGATCTACAAGAACAAGTGTACAAAGCAAGGTTCGTGATTTTCCTCTAAAAGAATAGACTATGACATAACATACTAGAAGTATATATCAAGCATAGAACCACCTGTACAGAATGAAGAAGGAAGATGATACTCCACTTTAGGGGGAGTGACTACAGAAGATATCTGAGTTCGACATGGTACGACATGATGGAAAACTTCTTGATGATTCAAGACTTTAACAAGACTAAAGTGGGTTCCAACCTTCAAGATTGAATACAGAAGACTAGGATATGTTGATGATCTGACAAGATGAACTCATGGAAGATGTTATGATGAAAGAATACTAGAATGATGTTTGGTATATAGTACTCAAACCAGAAAGCAAGAATGTGAATGGATTTGCAAGATAAAATATGTTTCTGATAAAAGTAAGGAAACACTTGTGGCTAGAGGTTTGTATCAGAAAGAGGGAATTAATTCTGAAGAGACACTTACTCCAGGAAGCAAGGTACACTTCCTTCTTAACTATCATGGTAGTTTCCTCCAGGATGAAGTAAAGACAAGACTTCCTTAATGGTATGATTCGAATAGTCACGAGGATTTGAAGTTGAATATAGATGGACTCACGTATGCAAGTTGAAGAAGGCCCTATATGGCTGAAGTAAGCTCCCATAGCTTGGTATGGAAGAATAGATAGTTTCCTCTAAATTATGGGCTTTACCAAGAGTAAAGCTAATCCTAACCTTTATCTCAAGGTTGTAGAAGATGAAACTGTCATCTTGTTATTATATGTGGATGACTTATTCTTGACAGGGAATGAGAAACAGATTATGAAAAGCAAGAAGAAACTAGCAGAATAATTTGAGATGAAAGACCTTGGGTTAATGCATTATTTCCTAGGTCTAGAAGTATGGAAAATTTTAGAAGGAGTCTTTCTCAACTAGGGAAAGTATGCAGTAGAGATATTGAAAAGATTCGATATGTTGGAATACAAAGCCATGGCCACACCCATGGATTCCAACTTGAAGTTGTTAGCTGATGACTCATCAGAGTTAGTGGATGTGACTCATCACAGACACATCATTGGGTCATTGATGTAATTAACAAATACCAGACCAGACATTTGTCTTGCTGTGAACACCTTAAGTCAATATCTTGTTCATCCAAGACGGGTTCACCTAGTAGCTGAAAAACATGTGATGAGATATCTGAAAGGGACTATAGACATTGGTTTATACTATGATGGTAGCCATGAGTATAGATTGTATGGCTACATAGATGCAGATTGGGCTGGAAGTATCTCAAACAGGAAAAGCACATCAGTTAGATGCTTTTGTTTGGGGTTTGCTATGAGTTCATGGTTCTCGAGTAAAGTTAGAACACTTTCGAGACAAGCTTGGTGTTGTTCGGAAAGACCTTCCTTGAAAGGGAGAGTAGTGATGTTGTAGTGGGATTGTATCATCCTCGAGAACTTGCCCTAAAGTGATCTGGAGACCTTGGTCCTTGAGAATGAAGAGGGATTGTATCATCCTGGGACATTTGTCCAGAAGTGATCCGGTGACCTCGGTCCTTGAGAATGAAGAGGGATTGTATCATCCTAGGACATATGTCCAAAATAGATCTGATGACTTCGGTCTTCGTGAATGTGGTAGGATTGCATCATCCCTAAACTTCGGTTAAAAATGTATCCGGAGGTCTCAGCCCCCGTGAAAGTGGTGGATTGCATCATCCCTGAACCTCGATTCAAAATGTATCCGGAGGTCTCGGCCCCCATGAAAGTGGTGGATTGCATCATCCCTGAACTTCAGTTCAAAATGTATCTGGAGATTTCGGTCCCCGTGAATGTGGTAGGATTGTATCATCCTTGAACTTCGGTTCAGAATGGATCCGGTGACTTTGGTACTCAAGAACATGTGTTGATCCCATAATTCCTAGAGGAAGGATTGTCTGAGTTCCACATATGTGTTGATCCCATAATTTCGAAAGGAAGGATCGTTAGTAACTCTGTAAAGACCTAAATCCTGTAATTCCGAAAGGAAGGATCATTGAATTGATCCCATAATTCCAACAGGAAGGATTTTCTGAGTTCCACATATGTGTTGATCCTGTAATTCCAATAGGAAGGATTGTCTGAGTTCCACAAATGTGTTGATCCCATAATTCTTAAAGGAAGGATCGTTATTAACTTTGTAAAGACCTAAATCCTGTAATTTCGAAAGGAAGGATAGTTAGTAACTCTGTAAATACCTAAATCCCGTAATTCTGAAAGGAAGGATCATTGGTAGCTCCGTAAAGACTTGATCCCATAATTCCAACATGAAGGATTGTCTGAGTTCCATAGATGTGTTGATCCCATAATTCCAATAGGAAGGATTGTATGAGTTCCACAAATGTGTTGATCCCGTAATTCCAAAAGGAAGGATCGTTAGTAACTCCATAAAGACCTAAATCCTGTAATTCTGAAAGGAAGGATCGTTAGTAGCTCCATAAAGACTTGATCCTGTAATTCCAAAAGGAAGGGTCATCTGAGCTCCACAAATGTCTTGATCCCGTAATTCCAAAAGGAAGGATCATTAGTAACTCCGTAAAGATCTAAATCCCATAATTCCGACCGGAAGGATCGTCTGAGTACCACAGACATGTTGATCTCGTAATTCCGAAAGGAAGGATCATGTTGATGTTTTGATGATGTTGATGTCTTGATGATGATGATGTTGATGATTTGATGATGTTGATGTCTTGATGATGAGGATGTTGATGTTTTGATAATAATGATGTTTTCATGATGATGATGTTTGATGATGTTTCTGATCAAAAGATCCGAGTATGATGATGATGATGTTTCTGATCAAAAGATCAGAGTATGTTGATGATGTTGTTACTGATCGAAAGGCCAAAGTGTTGAAGATGATGTTGCTGATCGAAAGGTAAAAGTGCTGAAGGTGATGTTGCTGATCGAAAGGTCAGAGTGCTGAAGATGATGTTGCTGATCGAAAGGTCAAAGTGTTGAAGATAATGTTGCTGATTGAAAGGTCAAAGTGCTGAAGATGATGTTGCTGATCGAAAGGTCAAAGTGCTGAAGATAATGTTGCTGATCGAAAGGTCAAAGTGCTGAAGATGATGTTGCTGATCAAAAGGTCAAAGTGCTGAAGATGTTGCTGATTGAAGCAGTCAAAGTATTAATGATGATAAAGACTGAGATTGAAGATGAAGACTACATAATGTTGAAAAGCTTCCAATGATTTATAGATGTGTTACCCTGATGATGTTGATGATGTCCCCTATCTCTCTCCTACTATTATTGTTGTTGATGTTGTTGTAGAATACCCTTCTTGTTAAGGGGGAGTGTTGAAATATTGTAACTTCGAAGAATATTCTATATGTATCCTTTGTGGTCCCCGATGGTCCTATCAGGAGAACCACTTGTATTACTTTGTACCCTGATGCTTCTAATTAGAAGAACTAATAAGAGTCATGAGGTAGTCCCCTCTAATTGTAAAGGTGGGTCATTAGCACCCCAGTGTGGTTACTTGAGCCTACATGTGTAACTCGAGCCTACATGATTTAACTCGAGCCTACATGTTGAATGAGTTAATTCAAGTGAATGGATGAATATAAATAGAGGTGTGGTGCTCCTCATTTGTGACACACACTCTCACATGTGTAGCACATTAGTGGAGAAGAGAAGTAGTTGGAGAAGGAGGAGGATTAGGATTTGATCTCCTTGCTGGTTTTATCTTTTATCTTTTTTGGGGCATCTATATTGAGGAAGATTTTGCTGGGTTTTTCCCAGGATAAATCTTTGTGTTCCTTTTGTATGGTTGTGCTTGTCTATCTTTCAATGATCTTGTTTATATGCTTTTGTTATGAAAATGAAATGAAATACTGATGTCTTAGCTAAGCATATGAAAAGTTAACACTATCCTCATATACTACATTGAATCCTTCACCAGTGACTTAAGGTACCAGTTGAGAGATAAAGAACCTGTTGATCTTAAAGCTTCCCAGATCCTTGTCGAGAAAATTGAAACAAACATGCAGTTATCCGATAAATCTAACATACTTGGATACACTAGAGGAAACTCTTCTCACAACAAAGAGACCAAGGGTAAAGATTTTGAGTTAGAATAGAAGCTAACTTCTAAAGATCCCATGAAAGAGATGGCAGAAATGATGAAAACCTTGGTTACTAATCAAAACCAACAAATGGCCCATCATGTTGCACAGTTGAATGACATACAGAATAGATTGGTGATGATGGAAAGGAACAATGGACCAAGGAACTTTTAGCCCAAGCAAAATAGATGTATCAAAAGAAAGACCCTCATCAAGAACCTAGGATCCCAAACTAGTTAGACTCAACTAACATGGTAGAGGAAGTGATTCAATGGTGTAGACCATGTGAACAATTCCACCAGGAGAGTACTTGTTATTGTTGGGAACCCAATATGCAAGTGAATCACAACTAACATACAGAGTGTACAATATTTATTGTCAACCCAGGGAATTCTTGTATTTCAAGGATAACATGCACAATATATGCTTAAACACTAAATTACTGTAGTTGAACAATCCTATCCAAGTTTGATGCATTCTGTTATAGCTACCTTGGCACAGCTTTGCCCGGGATATCACACTAGAACCGCATTCCTTGGGTAATGATAGGATGGATGGTGATCAACTTGAGCAATGAATGACCATCCTTTTCATGGCATGTTCATCCTGATATTCCTGCAGTCCATATATCTCAAAATAACTTTATAAACCATCATATGTTAGTGCATTGAGAGATATGAAGCCTTAATTATCACAATCATAAGTATTAATCAAATAAAACAATGACCAATCATACTTTGGTGGTTTAAAGAGTAGAGTGGGGGTAAAAAGTTTATTTGGCATGCTCAATGGGGTAGGATAGAACAAAAAGAGGTAATTAAGGGTGGTCAAAAGGGGCCATTTCTGGGCCCAACATATCCCCCCAACTTTCCTGTTGCATGTCCTCATGCAACAACCTCCATTATTCCAAATTTGAATCTTGCACTGTGCTCTGCTCATGGAGAGAGGAGAATTTATAGGGGAACTCAGATGTCCCTTCTTTTCTATGAACCCTCTGTGGGCAATCCAATATCTCCAGAATCACTGGGCCTCTGCCTTGGTCAGTGAGAAATCCATCCTGTATGGTTTTTCTGGCCACCAGATGATGGGAAATTTAAATTTCAGGCCCAACCAATTATCCCCACATTCCTTGATAAATCCAACATAATCCTCAACCTTGGAAAGTGCCTGTTCAAAATTTCTAAAATAATAGGGGTCTCTGCTCCTGAGTGTAGGGGAGGAAACCTACCATCTATGCTTACTTCCTTCCAACGCTGCTTGTTGGTGTATAGAAATGTGGTTGGTACAGGTAGAAATAATTTTCTCCTATAGTTCCATTATGTGCCAAGTCTGGATGGGGCATGAGAGCAAACTCCTGTGTCGAGCAAGAAAAATACCCGAATTTTGAGGCTCACTTCAAACCCACAGATTAGAGTGAGATTCATTGTGAGAAAAGGTTTGAAAATACCTTTCCCATTGAGCATGATTGCTCACAAAAGAAGCAAAGGCCCTCAACTGAACATCTCCTGAAAAAGGGACAGGATTTGAATGGTGGTCCAAAGGGCAAGCCATCTCATGCAAATATAATTCACACAGCAAATTTTGATCTTCAAAATTGCTTCTTAAAAACGTTTCCAAAATTTTTGTTGAGCTCATTATCTCAAATGACCTCCCTTCTTTCACAGCTCTCAACTTAAACCAAACAAATTGTTCAAACAGAAAGACAGGGTAAGAAGAAGAAGGTACCCTAGTGCCCAGGAGTTCTTGAGAAAGAGCATACATCTGCTCTTTTTCCTTCTGCATAGACTGGAACTTTTTCAACTCCCTTAAATTAATCTGTAGCTCTTCTTTTGGAAGTGTTTGGGTCATGCGTTCTTCTACCCATTTCTCCTCCAGTCTCCTGATAATATTTTTATGCTCAGTAAGGGAAATTATCCCTTATTGGTATTTCTCCACCTGGCTCTTCCATTTTATTACCTCCATTCTTAGAATTGAGATTTTTGATGCTTCTCCTTGTCAGAATCTAGGTCAATGAATTTTTGAAGGGGATCAATCCACACCTTGTCACCTGATGTGCCACATTGGACATTCTGCACATCTGAAGCTATTTCTGGGGGTGCTGGTTCTTGTGTGACAACAACCTTTTCTAGACTCTCTTTAGCAACAACATCCACCACTCTTGGAGATGATGGTTCTTGTGTAACAACGTCTTCTTTCTGGGGTTCTCTCGTGGCAATTTTGGCAGCTGACTGTGAGGATGTTGGTTCTTGTGGAGCAACTTAATCCTGAATTTTAATTCCATTTTCTACCTGATTATCAGCTGCTATCTCAGCCAAAGGATGCGAGGCTATTGGTTCTTGTGTGACAGATCCATTTTCTCCTTTTTCCTCCTGCTACTGAGATTGGATGTCTTCTTCAGTATGCAGCTGCTCCTCAAGGATTTCAATATCACCTGAGGGTTGTGTTTGAGCTTGTTCATCTTCACTCCAATCCATATCAGGAATGACATCCACTTCAGGGTTATTTTCTTATTGCATTTCAAGAGTCCCTACTGCAACCTTCAAGGATGTTGGTTCTTGTGTGACAACATCCTGACTCACTTCTTCATCTCTCTGCTTTTGTGGCTCCTCTTCCATGATTTCTATGTCATGGGACAATTCTGGAGTCGTAATACAAAATTATTTATTAAACTCCAGAGTGCCCTCAATTCCTGGTTCTCCTCCCATTTGGACAGTGACTTGGACAAGCACATTCAAGGATGCTGGTTCTTGTGTGACAACACCCTGTTCAACCCCATCATTGCCTTGCTGTTGTGGTTCCATTTCTATAACTTCTGTGTCATGGGAGGACTCCGGGGTCATAGTGCAATATTCATCCATACAATTGGGAATAACTCCATCCATTGGTTCCTCTGTCCCAGATTTAGTGGCAACTTTAGCAAGAATATTTAAAGATGCTGGTTCTTGTGTGCCAGCATCTTCTTTCTTTGCAACTTTCTCCATTGTAGGTGCAGACTGTTGTGTTGCAAAGGCATGAATTACAATCTTGTGGCCTGATTCCTTAAATATTTCTCCACAGGTGGGACAGACCACTCTTTCTTCCTCATTGCTAGGCTCGGTAGGATTTGGTCCCTCCAATTGATCTGTAGCCTCCACCAATGTGTGCAACTTCCTTTCACCCTGTTTTCTGCATGCTTCTTTCCAATTTTCCAATTCCTTTCTGAGTGTTTGGACTTCCTCTTTTAATAGCCTATTTTTGAACATAAGTCCTTCAATTTGGGGTTCTTCTTTGACCGACCCCTGTGGGGCATCAATTGGCCTGGGTTCAAGAATGGAGAACTCAATTTGTGCTTATAAGGTTGCCCATATTTTCCTTGCTGCTTCTGCTACTGCAACCGACCTAGTTCTTTTCCTTCTCATTGGTGGAGATATCTTAATTTCATCCTTTGATCTCTTCCTTTTTCTTTGTGGTGCTGGAGTGCTTGGATTCACAGCTGAGGTAGAAGGAATGTTCCCAGTTCCAGCATTTTCTTGTTCCTCGGGATGTTTTTCCTCAATCAAAGTTCCTCCCCACTCAGGTGAGGATTCAATGGTCACCAGCTCAGTATTTTCTTATGTTGCCATGGCTCTGTCATCTTTGGGTTTAATTGTCGCAGTATATAATGCTGCTCTAGTTTCACTCTCTACTGTCAGAGCTACCTTATTATTTAGTTCTTCCACAGGGTTTTTATGTACATCTTTTCTCAATTGTTGTGCTTGTGCCCCTGGTTGATCCTCTGATCCAGTCTCATCTCCCCCCCCAACTATATCAGAGGGGCTCCAATCCTCCTGTTGTGCTTCATTTCTCCCCAACTGTGGATGGACCTGCTCTTCTTCTATTGGGATGCTGGGCAAAGGAGTGAATTCTTGAACTTGAGCTATAAATTTCTCCCAGGTTATATTGTGTTGAGCAAGGGTCCTTAAGATTATTAATTTAATGAGGCCATGGTGGGTCAGTGAGGCGAGTGGATGTTTGGAAACTTGAACAAACCCCGCCATATGATATAAATCATTGAGAAAATAATATGGAATATTTAACAGAACCTTGTGGCGGAGATGAGATAGTAAAGGGAATTCAAAATTATAGATTGTTTGGTACCTACCTTCACAGGTGATATATTTCTTGAGGAAAACAATGACTTGATTCCATGGCTGTGAAAATGACTGTAATACTATCCCCCTTTTTGTTGTTTGAACCTACTCCCCCTCTATTAGAAAGTCCTGTACTGCTGCAGTAGTGGGGACTCGGTGTCCAAACCAAGCCCTTCCCACCTGAGCAATACTAGTGACCTCAACCATGATGGTTTCAGAAAATTCAATGTGCAATCCCCAAACCTTTGAGTGAGTTTTTGTGAGGTTCAAAGAAAACTCTAAGGCTGCTTCACGGTGAAATCCATCCAGACGTCTGAAAAATTCCGTCCAACCGGTAGCTTGAAAGATAGCGAAGACTGCAACGTTTCTCTTGATTTCACGTGTGTTTGAAGGTTCATAATGAGCCAGAATCCCCATGTTTCTGACTTTGGAATTAGTTTGCAGTTCAACAGATTATAGACTCTGACAATGGAGGTTACAACACAGAGTATGCATGGACCACTGAGAGGAGGGTTAGGCAAATTTGGAAAGTTTTAGCGCACCGGATTATTTGAAATTTTATTCCGAATTGGGAAAGGTGGCGGTTATTAGGTAGCATAATTAGTCTTTAGGTCACACGGGCAGAGAGTTAATCGATGCAATAATGGGCATAAAAAGGGAGGTATGACTGATATTGTTAAATCATATTGATACTTAATCAAGTGGTTAATCAAAGCCATACCTTCAGAAATGCGTGTTGGATGTTGTTCGGAGAATAATAGAACGTGTGGTTGCAGACATTGCGGAAGCCGAACTTGTGCGCTGTGCAGTGATTAAATATAATCATTATTACAGAGGTACTATAATAACTCTTTCCATCGGTGAAGCAAAAACCATCGTGTCAAAATGGTCGAAAATATGATAAATATCACATTATGGGTCAAATTGCCGTCATCAGGAATCAGAGCCATATCTAGAGGAGCTGATAGCGTGCAAAAAGATATGCTAATAACACAGGAGTTACAGCCACAGGTCATAAAGAAATTGAAGCAGAGATGTGGCCTTCAATGATAGAAAAATCAGCTAAATATAGCGGAGTTGCAGCTACCGGAAAAGATGTCGCAACTGTCGAAAGAGATGTTGCAACTGCTGGAAAAGAGGGAAGAAAATGTGAAGCGAACGGAAAGTGACTACGCTGGAGCTATGAGAAATGGGTTTTTATGGTCAAAAGTAAAACATAGTCAGAGCGTGTGGAAATGGAAGAAGGTGGAGTTTCATGATGCGGCAGCTGCCGAAAATGGTGTCGCAGCTGCCAGAAAATGGTGTTGCAACCATCGAAAAATGGTGTCGCAGCTGCTGACAAAAGGTGTTGCAGCCACCAGAAAAAGGTGTTACAGCTACCAGAAAATGGGTGTTGCAGCTGCTAGAAAATGGGTGTTGCAGCTACCAGAAAATGGGTGTTGTAGCTTCCAGAAAATGGATGTTGCAGCTGCCGGGAAATGGGTGTTGCAGCTTCCAGGAAAAGGTGTTGCAGCTACCGAAAAAAGGCGTCGTAGCTACGACAAATTTATTTAAGGGAAAATTTTTTTTTTGGTGCAGGAAGGCACAAAAAAATGACTTTTGGTCGACAGGCCCGATCTGACCATCATCCTTGGGCGCTTCCTTGCAAATTTCGGAAAAACAAAAAAGAAAAAAAAAAGATCAAGTGCAAAACGAAAAGATAACATATTGAAAAAAACAACAATTATTTATGTACAATGATTCATATGCGATTTATAGTGATCAATTAAGGATTGATATAGGCAGAGAGAAATTCTCGCCCTTATGCTAGCTAGTAATCTAGATCAGTGGCAATTTGTAAGATAAATGCATCCTTTGAAATTGGTTTACGGTACAGTCGCAGCCTGTGACCATTGGAAAATAATGGTGCGTGGTTTTCATCGATAGTTACCAGGCGGACTATGCCGTTATCAAATACCCTGTCTACTAGGTATGGGCCTAGCCATCTTGTGCATAATTTTCCATTGAAATCTCCTTTGAATCTGGAATCGTATAATAGTGCTCAGTCTCCCTCACAAAAGACCTTCTTTTTGATGAATCGGTCATGCCAGTTGGATCTCTGTTGTTGAATTAACACTTTTTGGTCCACTGCAGCTAACTGATTCTCATCCAGTTCATTCAGTTGATTCAATCTTCTTTTCTGGGCTTCAGTCACATCCATATTTACTTCTATGGTTGTCTTCAGGGTCTTGATTTCAAATTCAATTAGGAAGATGACACTTTTTCCATACACTAAGTCATAAGGAGAGAAACCTGTGGTGTTACCCTAAGTAGTGCGATATGCCCATAGTTATTTCGGAAGCCTGTCAGCCCAATCTCTACAATGGCTCTTGACCGTCTTGGTAAGGATAGCTTCAATAACCTTATTAGAGCTTTCCACCTGGCCATTGGCTTGGGGATCGTAAGGTGAAGCTACCCTATGATGAACATGATACTTCCGTAGCAGAGCTTCAAATTGATATGACATGAACTGCGGTCCCCCATCAGTAACTACTTCCTTAGGTACCCCAAAATGGGTAAATATTTCACTGTATAGAAATTCGATCATAGCCTGGTCATTAGCCTTCGCCAGAGCTACAACTTCTACCCATTTGGTCATATAATCGGTACAGACCAAGATGTAGGCTTTTTGCTTGGAATAAAGACTGATAGGGCCAACAAAATCTAGAGCCCATTTATCAAAGGGTTCAATTACTGCTTGTGGTTGCAAAGGCATTTGATCTAATCTGTTGGTTTGACCCATCCTTTGGAAGCTATCACAGGACTGAACATATCTTTTTGCATCCCTAAAAATAGTTGGCCAATAGTAGCCCATTCTCAGCACTTTGTGTCCTATCCTTCTGTCTACAAAATGTCCCCCACAAGGTTCATCGTGGCAGGCCTTCAGTATATGAAATATTTCATCTTCCCTTACACATCTTCTGATTTCAAGATCAGGACTTGTGTAAAAGAGGTGACCATTTACCCAACAATACCTAGCACTTTCCTGGATGATTTTTATCTTTTCTCTTTTGGACATATGTGCCAGAAGCTTTCCTGCAACCAAGTAATTAGCGACATCTACATACCAAGGGGAATGAGCTGAAACTACGAATAAATGTTCATCTGGAAAAGAGTCCTCAATAGGCAAATTATTATCACTATTAGTGAAATGAGATAAAAAATCAGCGACAACATTTTCTTTTCCGGGTTTATCTATGATGGTAATATCAAATTTCTGGGTTTATCTATGATGGTAATATCAAATTCCTGTAATAATAAGAGCCATCTAGTCACTCTGGCATTAGTGACGGGTTTGTTCATTAGATATTTAATGGCATAATGGTCAGTGTGCACAAATGTAGGATATCCAGTAATGTAGTGTCGAAATTTGTTAATGGAGTAGACAATAGCTAAGAACTCCTTCTCAGTGACAGTATAATTAATTTCAGCAGGGGATAAGTTCTTACTAATATGATAAATTGCATAAGGTACTTGACCATCCTGCTGCCCTAAAACTGCTCCAATAGCAATATCAGAAGCATCTGAAGAAATGTGGAAGGGTAGGGTCCAATTGGGCCCTCTTAATATAGGAGCCATGGACAACTTCTCCTTAAGCTTAACAAATGCTGTCTGGCATGGTTCATTCCAAAAAAACTGTACATCCTTCATTAACAGTGAAAACAAAGGAGAAGCAAGTTTGGAAAAATTCTCTATAAATATTCGGTAGTATCCAGCATGTCCTAGAAAACTTCGCACCTCTTTTTAAGTTGCAGAAGTAGGTATATTTTTTATTACATTGATTTTTGAGGGATCCACTTGAATGCCATCGACAGAGATGAAGTTCCCCAATACTACTCCCTCACTCATCATCATATGGCACTTTTCAGTGCTTAAGGAGAGCTGGGTCTGTTCACAATGAGTTAAATTTTTTTTCAAATTTTCCAGTGCTTCTTCAAAATCCTTGCCATAAGGAGTGAAATCATCCATAAAAATTTCCATACTGTCATTAACTAATTCAGAAAATATGCTGATTACAACTCTTTGAAATGTTGCTGGTGCATTACATAAACCAAAGGGGAGCACTCTGTAAGCAAATGTTCCCCAGGGACAGGTGAAGGTAGTTTTATCTTGGTCTTCAGGAGCAATATGAATCTGATTGTACCCTCTAAACCCATCTAGGAAGGAGAAGAAATTCTTCCTTGATAGTTTGTAGAGTACTTGATCAATAAAGGGCAAGGGAAAGTGGTCTTTTTGTGTGGCTTTGTTCAGCTCCCTATAGTTGACACAAACTCTCCATTGACCATTTTTCTTCGGTACAATTACGAGCGGGGAGACCCACTTGCTGTCTGAAATAGGATATATGAATCCTGTTTCTAAGAGTTTCTAAATTTCTTCCTTCACTATGTCCCTAAGATTGGGGTTCATTCATCATTGAGGCTGGAACACAGGCCAGGAGTCGCTTTTAATATAAATATGATGGGTCCATAGGTTAGAGGGAATACCCCTCATGTATGTGTACTCCCAGGCAAATGGCCCATTGTGTTCTTTCAAGAGACTGATCAGGTTCTTCTATTCATCTAAGGAGAGGCTGGGGTTAATATTCAGGGTTTTTCTAGACTCTACCTCAATGGGAATACTTTTTGAATTTTTCAATACTGGGATTATGTGTGTGTCACCGACTAGTGCTTCTTCTGTGAGATTTTCTTGTTCTTCCTTAACTAGAGTAATGTTCAAGATTTGGTAAACTTCTTTATTGATTGAGGTGGGTTCACTGATGAAGTTATTAATGGCATCATCTTCAGTTTCATCTTTAAAAGTTAAGGCTTTCCCTATAGTTAATAATGGCTGAACACCCTCCTCTTCCTCTGGCTCCATTCAAAAGGAAGTTTCAGCTTCTAGACTCGACCGAGTAGGAGGATAAAGAGTGAGGTTCTTAGTCTCGGTGCCATCTGATATGGTCATAGATCCATATCGACAGTTGATGCAAGCATCAACTGTGGCTAACCAAGGCCTTTCCAGGATCAATGGGTGTCCTCCCAGTTGCGACTTAGGTTGTAAAACCAAGAAGTCAGTAGGATACTCCCAAGAGTCAACTGAGATGATGAGATCATCTAGAATTCCTTCAGGTTTAATGGTGGATCTATCTGCCAATTCTAAAATAGTGGGGTTTTGCCTAAGATTAGTGAGCCCAAGTTTTCTTACAGTTTTGATTGTCATGACATTAATCACTACTCCTAAATATATAAGTACGTTGGGTATCTGTGTATGCCCAATCTGCACAGTGATAGTGGGGTTCCCAGGATCGTCATATTTGGCCAATAGGGTTTTTTCTGTTATTAATGCAAATAATTTCCCTATGACCTGGATAGTGGGAGGGTCTCTGGGTTTCCTCCCTGGTTTCTTTGTGCACATGTCCCGAACAGTTCTAGCATAGATAGGTACGTCTTGAAGAGCTTGAAGGAGGGGGATTTTAAGATAAATTTTCTTTAACTCTCTGTTGAGGCCTGGAAATTCACAGGCGTCAACAGTAAGGGATTCTCCCCAATCAACGTTCACAACTAGCCCGTTGACTGTTTGGAATAGGGAATCCGTCCGGTTTGCGGTCTGGCTACCGTAGGTCAAGTAACAAAGGCTTTACCGGTTGCGGCCCGGCCCACCGAGTTTTCGTATTTTGACTTAAAAGAATGATATGCACGTGCCTAACTAAATGTAGGCTGGTCAAAAACAGGGAGCAATCACAAAGTGATGCGCAGGTTCTTACCTTACGTCTTGCTCACAAGCATTCAACCGGATACAAAAGAAATAAACTAACTATCTACACTATCCCTAGGGAGCATGGTTATCATTTTGGCTGAGCAATACATTATCATATACAGTAAGAAAAATCACAGATAGCTGATACTTCTCCTAAAGCACATGAACGCTTACAAATATTCAAATAACCAGATAGCCGATCATTCTATAACAACATTTATTGCTCTTAGTGAAAATATATCCCAAAAAAACTACTGAAGAACATTTAACAAGAACGTAGGTTCAAAACATCAAATATTCTTACAGCAAATGAAATACAGCTGAAAACGAAATAGTTCCTCTTCAACATTATTCATCGAATTGCATTGGTACATTCCACTTCTTTACTCTTTCCAGCAGACAAAATTACAGTTCACTTAGCAAAACGAAGTAATTCCTCTTACAAGCCAACAATTACAAAATTTTCTAAGGGAAAAAGCCCTCTTTTCAGTCCTACTTCCACATATTTAAACTACAATCCCTGCCCCTTGGGCTGCCTCTCAGCGTGTGACCCTTCAGCATCTTCGACGTTTCAGCTTCTCCTTCTGGCTGCTGCGTTTTTCCAATCATTCTTTATGAGCGTTTATCTTCTGACCAGTAACTGATGAGACTTACTCGTCGGTGCTTCTGTTATTCGTTCGTTTTGTCCTTTCTTCCGCTCTAGGCTGCCTCAACGATCTGTGAGATTTCACTTGCATACAACTTTGGTGCATTATCTATTGGATTGAGATCTTAAGCGTTTAGAGTTTCTAATCAGAATGATAAGTCCTCAAGACGTTGGCCTGACTTATCCGGGCGAGTACTCGCTTGAGCTTGGGGCGGAAAAAATATAATCGGAGATCGGTAAGCTTGCACATCGGACGGGGCAAGACCTCAGGGGGCCGCAACGGCGGAGGGTACAAGGAACAGGTAAGCGACAACACGGGCGATAAAGGAAATCAGACGCCGAGAAGGAACGTATCAGAAGCTAGATTTCTCTGCCACCCGCAATGGCGGAGGGGACAAATGCTGAAGACAGGAAACGGAGGCTAAAAAAGACAAAGCTCGGGAATCGGATGAAACTCGCGTCGGCAGCTAACTTCATCCCCCCGGCCGCAACAGCGGGTAGGTAGAAACTCAGGAGCAAGCGGTTTGAACCAATGAATCGGGCGTCGGATGAAACTTCAATCGGGAGGGCAGTTTGACCTGGGATCCGCAACGGCGGGTGAGTGAGGACTCAACATCTTCTGAAAGAGACCCGATCCAAAGAGAAAACCAACAGCGCTAAGGCCCAATTGTGGCCGAAAATCAATTTCCTTCGTTAAGGCAAAATTTTCATGCTCTACGGGTACTAAAACAGACCACGTGACTCAAGCTAAATTGAACGAAGCAAGCAAAAGGGTGGGCAATCAAATTCAAATGCAAAGATATGCTCAAAGGCGCCAAGCTTTCAACAATCGATCCCAGCAAATAATGGTGAGGAGGGGTCCCAGAGTTTAAGTGAAAAACTAAAATCAGGGAGAAAGGTTGCGGCAGCAACAACTGGTGATTTCCTGGTGAACCTAGATCTCTAGGTGATTTCTTCCTTGAATAGCAGACTGTCCTACAACAAATGTATCCATTGAACTTTTCCAGCTATACGGATTTCTCGATAACAGAAGTGTGTACCTCGATCATTGACATTGGTCCAATTCGGGAAATGAGACAAGATTTTCGAGTCCGGATAACTCTGCCGAGGCCAAAATATGAGTTCATTATTAATCTTGTTTTTAGGGGCTAACGACATTGGACACCACAGGATTGTAGCAGGTGATGAACAGAAACGTTCATTTGTTCCTCATTCCCATGCCATCTTAGTAGCTTTTGTGCTTTTCGGATTTTGTACTTTTTTGATGAGAGTCTCCATGCATGCCTTTCTTACTGAATTTTAATTCAGGATCCTCTATCCCATAGTGCCCTTTTGTGTGAGTGATGTGCTTAAGGTTTCAGCTCACGGACAGAGAGGATCATTGGCAAATTAGTACTTTATGATCTGGATTTAGCTTTGGAGCATGATGTTTTTATAAGAATTCTAACTCTTATCTGCCTTCCGGCATTTATTTCCTGGCATGGGATCATTTAGATTTAACACCCTGTTCATCTTGCTCTTCTCCGTGGGTCCCCTGTCATCGCCCCTTAGATTCTAAGTGTAAAGTGTGCGGAGCCTCAGCATAGTATTCTAGACTTTTGAATCTGATTGACCTTACAGGAGGTTAAGCACGACCTCAATGCACACAAAGATTTCGAGAAACTATTTGGTGGAAGAAATTCACATGGAAAACCACAGTCTAACTATTCAATGAATGTTTACCATTTCCAAAAATTTGGAGTTCCCCACATAACCACGAGTTAACCACCTTTATTGAAAACAAATACTCACTTAAAACAAATGAAAGCATAACTCAACACAGCTTATTTATGTACAAGTCAGAAAGCTCAAAAACAACTTAAGAAAAATAAGGTTTGAGAACCAGACCATTAACTGGCAGGTTCTCCTCCCATCCCTGTAAATCCTGTAACATATAGGTAGCAGGGCCAAGTTTAGCGGTGATTTGAAATGGACCTACCCATAACTGTTGGAACTTAGTGTGCTTCCCTTTCTCATCATGGGGATGATCCCATTTTAGGACAAGGTCCCCTACTTCCAAGTCCTTCTTCCCGGCTTTGTGCTTGTCAAACCATATTTTCAATACCTCCTGCTACTGTTGGAAATGTTCTCTAGCTTTGGATCTGGCCTCTTCTGCTTTCAGAAGATTGTATATTCTTACTTGGAGAACTGCATCATCCGACCCCCTAGACTCTTGAGCTAGTATGGAAGACGGGAGCAGGATGTTGGGGGGAAGGATGGCTTCCTTTCCGTACACAAGGGTAAAGGGTGACACTCCTATGGCAGACTTAGGGGTAACTCTATCAGCCCACAGGGCATTGGGTAAGGCTGAGTGCCAACTTCGCTGGTTTTCTATGACGGTCTTCTTCAGGATTCTAATGAGGTTTTTATTGGAGGATTCAGCCAGGCCATTCCCTTGTGGATAATAGTTAGCAGAATAGTGTAATTTTATCCCTTTCTCATGAGCAAATGCAGTAATCTTAATGGATGAAAAGTATTTAGCATTATCAAAAACTAACAAAATTGGAACCCCAAACCTGGTCATGATATGGTCTTGTAGAAAATTGATGACTTCGTCTTCATTTATCTTGTGCAATGGAATAGCTTCAACCCAGCGGGTGAAATAATCAGTTGCAGTAAGAATATACTTGTGTAGCAGGGAGGAATTTGGATTTATTTCTCCAATGACGTCTATTCCCCATTGCTCGAAAGGCTCAGTGATCATTACAGGCTTTAGAGGTGCTGCTGCTGTGGGTTGTCTTCCACCACATCTTTGGCAAGTATCACATTTTCTGATGTGCGCATGTGCATCCCTGAAGAGTGTTAGCCAATAGTAACCGGCCCTAAGGATTTTGTGGGCTGTAGTGTCTCCTGAATAATGTCCGCTGGCCAGACCATCGTGTAATTCAGACATTACTTTCTCAGCATCTTCTCTTTCCAGACATCTTAGAAGGACTCCATCATAGTTTATTCTGAATAATATGCCTTCTACGAGTTGGTAGGAAGCTGACTTTAGACGCAAAGCTCTTCTTTGTTTGGAACTCCAATGTTCAGGCAATACCCCTGACTGAAGGTAATGTACAAGGTCTCTATCCCACGATTCAGGAGCTGTGAATAAAGGACAAACATCCATTACATGCAATTCAGCTTCATTATCCCATGCCTGTTCTTCACTATTACTGCTTCCAGTCATCAGCTTGCATAGCCCCTGACCTTTCACTATAGTGGCTGGTTTGAATTCCAAATCGTATTCTTGAAGGGCTGTTACCTAGTTGCCCCTTCTTTCTCCCAATTCCTTTTGAATGAGAAGGGATCTTATGGCTGGGTAAGGGACTATTACCTTGGTTTGATTTTTTAGTATATAAGGTCTGAATTGCTTAATTGCCTTAAATGCTGCGTATGCCTATTTGTCAATGGCTGGGTAGTTTAATTTAGCCCCCTGTAGCCCAGTGCTCATAAAAGAAATTGGGAATTCATCACCCCCATCTTCCTTTTGCGTAAGTACGGCTGCCAATGAATCATTGGACGCAAAAGTATACATAATAAAGTCTTTGTCAAAGTCTGGACTTTTAAGAGAGGGCGCATGTACAACAGCGGTCTTGATTTTACTGAAAGCATTCTTTTCGATCTCAGTCCACTTAAACTGTGCGTTTTGCTTGACCATCTGCTGCAATGGTTTGACAGTCTGGGCAAAATCAGGCATGAATCTTCTTACAAAGTTTATTGTTCCCATGAAGGATTGCATTCCCTTCTTATTATGAGGCATGGGAATTTGGTCAATGGCCTTAATCCTTTCTGGGTCTATAGAGATACCTTTCTTTGAAACTATATTCCCCAGTAACTTGCCTTCTGTGACAGCGAACACGCATTTTTAAGGATTGAGGGAAATGCCATACTTCTGACAACGCTCGAAAATTTGCTTGAGGTGGAACGCATGCTCCCCTTGTTTCTTGGAAAATATTGTGATATCATCAAGGTAAACTACCACACTTCATCCTATCAGTCCTCGAAAATCTATATCCATAGCTCTCTGGAATGTCGCTTCGGCATTAATAAGTCCGAAAGGCATTCTTCTGTAGGCGAACGTTCCCCATTTAGTTCTGAAAGTTGTCTTTAATCTGTCTTCCTCGGCTACTAGCACTTGGTTGTAACCAAAGAAACTGTCCAACAATGAAAACATTTTAGAGCTAGAAACCATCTGCAGCAATTGCTCCATGGGAGGTACCGGGTAATTGTCTTTGTCTGAGGCGCGATTGAGATTTCTGAAGTCCACGCACAGCCTAATCTCTCCTGATTTTTTCCTGACAGGCACCAGGTTTGACACCCATTCAGAATGCCTGACTTTAAAGATAATTCGAGCGTCCAGTAGTTTCTTCACCTCGCTTTGAATTAGTGGTTCCAGCTTTGGGTGCATCTTCCTCAACGTCTGCTGATATGGTTTGACGCCTGCTTTTATAGGAATGATATGTTTGATGATATTAGTGTCATAAGTTTTTAAATCTGCATACGTCCATGCAAAGACATCTTTGTACTGTTTAAACAAACTGAGGAACTTGTCTCTTTCTGCTGGTGAACAACATTTGCCGAGGTTCACAAACTTGGGCTCCGATTTGGTCCCTAAGTTTATTAGCTCGAACTGTAAAGTTGAGCTGTGTGTCTTCACGTTAGCGGGTCTCCTAAATTTCTCATCCAAGTCAAACATTTTCTCCAGCGTCCTGACTCCTTTGGGAATGAAATTGTCATATTTCATTTCAGCCTGATGTTCCTCATCGTCTATGATAGCTCCTTTAAAAGTCTCATCATTTGTCAAGCATTCGATTATTTGCTGATCATCATCAAATACTCGCAAGTTGGTAATCATGTCGGGTACCGATGGCCTGAAAAGCAATTCGATAGAGCATTTGTTATTAGTGGGAACCAACCTGGTGGCTGACGTAGCTAAAAGATCAGCGGCTGCATTTTTTATCCTTGGAATTGAAATAATGTTAAATGCATGAAAACATTTAAGCAATTCCCATACCTCGTTTTGGTAAGCTTTCAAATGCGGGGAGATACAGTGTATTTGATTTTTTATTTGCTTTACAACTATTTCTGAGTCCCCAAAAACTTTTAAATTACAAACCTGTAGCTCAATCGCTTTCTTGAGTCCCTGTAGTAATGCTTCATACTCAGCTGTATTGTTAGTACACTCAAATTATAACCTACAGGACAAGAAGTATTTATTTTTTTGTGGATCAATAAGGACGCAGCCGGCCCCTGACCCTTCTAATGTTTTTGAGCCGTCGAAATATAAAGTCCAGATAACATTATCTACTAGAAATGAATCTACTCCTACAGCTAAATCTACTATTTTACAGTCAAGCTCATCAGCCTGAGAAAAACGAAGGAGATCAGGCTGGGTGTTAGGTGTCCTGCTAACCTCTTCCGCTTGATAATTCCCTGGTTCTAGTTCAAGAAAGTAGTTTCCCAATACAGATTCAACTGGTACATTCTTCCCATCCAATTGAGTGACATTGTACTTCATATGAGGTTCTCTCAAAACCTTTATCTGATTAGGAATCCCTTTGTACGGCAACCAAAGATGTGACCAATCTGTGGCGAAATACCCATTTAATTTGGCCGACCAATCTCTGCTCAAGACCAAGCCATAAGCATCTGGTATGTCAGCCACTACAATGTTGATGACTTGGCACACTCTATCATTGGACGCCAGGCAGATTAGCACATCCTCCATTTCGCCAACTACCTTGACGTCTGTCCTATCCAACTGCACTACTTTCCATGTGGTTGGCTTGGGCTGCCCATTTATTTTCTTACATACTGATATGGGAATGACATTAATTGACGCCCCTGAGTCTGCTAGACAATTGTGCACGTTATGATTAAAAATTTCAAACGTCAAGAGGAAGGGTGGATGTTTGGTTTTAGACTTACCTCCAGTACTAGCTTCCTCGATTTCTTCTTCCTCACGAGGCTGATTGTCTATGGGCAACTTCTCTTCTGATGTTTCCAGCGCTTTCAACAATTTTTCTTTCTGTTGAGGCACTTTGCACATTTCAAACAGCGGGACGTTTGCCTTTATCTTCTTTAAATCTTCAACAACGTCATATTCGATTAGTTGTCTAATGGACTAATATTTATCAGTGTTCGCATTTGGCCTGGGCGGCGTCCTGTTTTGCTTCGGATTCTAGCTGGTAATGGTAACTTCCGGAATCTGATCAGCCAATGATTTGTCTTGAAATTTCTTTTTGATATTTCTTTGCAGCCTTCGAATCTTTGGGAGCAGAAGACTATCATCACTAACCTCCCCTTTTCTCCTAGTTGTGACGTTAGCCTCCCTGATATCTTTGCGTCCCTGTGTATTTTCTTCTTCTACGTCAAGTACGGAGATAGAACCCCATAATTCCATAGTCTCTTCCTCCTGATCTTTCGTAGAAGTGGATGCGGCATTTTCTTTCCTTTCATCATCATCTTCTTCTGTCAATATCGAATCCAACATCTGATTCATGACCAATGTCATAGAATTTATCCATTGTGGACAGTTTTTTTCGGAATGAGGCTGTTGATGAAAAGTAAAGAAATTTTCCATCCCTATTTCTGTCAGATTCATGGATGTCGTTTTCTGAGGAGGAGTTTGGGTCTGGTTGCTATCCTCTCTTTTCTTACAGTATGGCCTGAAAAACTTTTGTGTTTCTTTTTCCTTTTCTAAGTCTATGATCTTATTGGACAGCTTTTGCATCATTTTAGCCATACTTTCATAGTCTGGCGTCTTTTCTTCTTTCGGCTTGGTGAACAGTAAGGTTTTTCTTCCCGCACCTCTCTCTCCTGATTTCTCTGGATAGTCCTCCACACTTTCTCTCTCCGCTTCCACCACTTCTGCCTCTTCATAGGTCTCTGTCAATGTAGGCTTGGCTCTGCCTTTTGCAAACATGGCTAAGTCAGGCCCCAACGCTGAAGTATAGTATTCGATCAGTACTTTGTCTGAAGGCTTATCTGTTTCGGAGAAGTTTTTTAGATATGCTGCAAACCTTTGTGTGAAGCTGTGCACTTTTTCTTTTTTTTCTTTCTTCAATGCACACAGTCCTTTCACGAGGGCAGCATGAGTCTTTTGGACAGCATACTTACTTCTGAACATTCTCTCGAAAGTATCCCAGTCTGGGATAGAATTGGCGGGCAATCCAAAATACCACGAAGCCGCAGCTCCTTTGAGGGTATGTGGGAAAAGTCTACAAACCACATCTTCATGCTCCCCTGCCCTTAATCCTTCTATAGCCAAATAAAAACTCTGCAAGTGGTCGTCTACCAATATCTTCTCATTGGGATCAAACTTAGGCAATAACTTTTCAAAGGTTTGAGGTAGGTCGTGTAGAGGTGGGGTCAGATTTAGAGGTGATCTGGCTTTCCATGCGGGCGGTGGAGGATTAGGTGGGGGTTGATTGGCGTTAACACCGGCCATGAGTTGGGGTGGAGAATGTGGAGGTGAAACAACAGGGGTGGGAGGATGTGAACCAACAGGGGTGTGAACAGGAGAGCTGTAAGGAGTGTCTGGGCCTATTTGGTTCAAAGGCAATTCAATCTCTTGTAAGGCAGTCTCCACAAGCTCTTTCCAGTCTCCAACCAACACCGAATCTTCTATTATAGGACGGTCTTTCTTCTTGTACTCTCTTCTAGGTAACTCGGGGATAATTGGCAACCCTCCGATCTTCTTTACATACGCACGGGTATGTCTTCTTAGATCATTTACAATTTCATTGCGAACAGGATATAGATGTTCTCTGTTTTCTTCTTCTGGAATTGGATTTAGTGGTCCACTACTTTCAGAACTGTAACCAGGAGAATAATCTCTATAAGATGGGTTTCCTCGGCCAGCCATGCACTAGCGGCCCTCCTTCTAGCGCCAAAACTGTTGAGGCCTGGAAATTCGCAGGCGGCAACAGTAAGGGATTCTCCCCAATCAACGTTCCCAACTAGCCCGTTGACTGTTTGGAATAGGGAATCCATCCAGTTTGCGGTCCGGCTACTGTAGGTCAAGTAACAAACAAAGGCTTTACCGGTTGTGGCCCGACCCACCGAGTTTTTGTATTTTGACTTAAAAGAATGATATGCACGTGCCTAACTAAATGCAAGCTGGTCAAAAATAGGGAGCAGTCACAAAGTGATGCGCAGGTTCTTACCTTACGTCTTGCTCACAAGAATTCAACCGTATACAAAAGAAATAAACTAACTATCTACACTATCCCTAGGGAGCATGGTTATCATTTTGGTTGAGCAATACATTATCATATACAGTAAGAAAAATCACAGATAGCTAATACTTCTCCTAAAGCACATGAACGCTTACAAATATTCAAATAACCAGATAGCCGATCATTCTATAACAACATTTATTGCTCTTAGTGAAAATATATCCCAAAAAAACTACTGAAGAACATTTAACAAGAACGTAGGTTCAAAACATCAAATATTCTTACAGCAAATGAAATACAGCTGAAAACGAAATAGTTCCTCTTCAACATTATTCATCGAATTGCATTGGTACATTCCACTTCTTTACTCTTTCCAGCAGACAAAATTGCAGTTCACTTAGCAAAACGAAGTAATTCCTCTTACAAGCCAACAATTACAAAATTTTCTAAGGGAAAAAGCCCTCTTTTCAGTCCTACTTCCACATATTTAAAATACAATCCCTGCCCCTTGGGCTGCCTCTTAGTGTGTGACCCTTCAGCATCTTCGACGTTTCAGCTTCTCCTTCTGGCTGCTGTGTTTTTCCAATCATTCTTTATGAGCGTTTATCTTCTGACCAGTAACTGATGAGAATTACTCGTCGGCGCTTCTGTTATTCGTTCGTTTTGTCCTTTCTTCCACTCTAGGCTGCCTCAATGATCTGTGAGATTTCACCTGCATACAACTTTGGTGCATTATCTATTTGCTTGAGATCTTAAGCGTTTAGAGTTTCTAATCAGAATGATAAGTCCTCAAGACGCTGGCCTGACTTATCCAGGCGAGTACTCGCTTGAGCTTGGGGCGGCAAAAATATAATCGGAGATCGGTAAGCTTGCACATCGGACGGGGAAAGACCTCAGGGGGCCGTAATGGCGGAGGGTACAAGGAACAAGTAAGTGACAACACGGGCGATAAAGGAAATTAGACACCGAGAAGGAATGTATCGGAAGCTAGATTTCTCTGCCACCCGCAACGGCGGAGGGGACAAATGCTGAAGACAGGCGACGGAGGCTAAAAAAGACAAAGCTTGGGTGTCGGATGAAACTCACGTCGGCAGCTGACTTCATCCCCCCGGCCGCAACGGCGGGTAAGTAGAAACTCAGGAGCAAGCGGTTTGAACCAATGCATCGGGCGTCGGATGAAACTTCAATCGGGAGGGCAGTTTGACCTGGGAGCCACAACGGCGGGTGAGTGAGGACTCAACATCTTCCGAAAGAGACCCGATCTAAAGAGAAAACCAATAGCGCTAAGGCCCAATTGCGGCCAAAAATCAATTTCCTTCGTTAAGGAAAAATTTTCATGCTCTACAGGTACTAAAACAGACCACGCGACTCAAGCTAAACTGAACGAAGCAAGCAAAAGGGTGGGCAATCAACTTCAAACACAAAGATTTGCTCAAAGGCACCAAGCTTTCAACAATCGATCCCAGCAAATAATGGTGAGGAGGGGTCCCAGAGTTTAAGTGAAAAACTAAAATCGGGGAGAAAGGTTGCGGAAGCAACACTCTCCTAAGAGGTTGAACTGGGTTTGTCCCCCTGCCCTTGGTAGCATTAATTTCTCAGGATACGGTGGTTGCCTAATTAGCTGGGTAGGCTATGTATCACTAGATTTATCATTCTGTGTTTCAGCCGTCCCATTAGTGGGATTCTCAACATCTTCAATGATGGGGGTCGTATCAGATAGATGTTGTGGATTCATCCCTTCTTCATGTATAGAGGGTGGAACATCTTTTATGATTACAGGCTCTACTGTTTTCCCTGACTGTAAGCGAATATAGTTGCAAGGCACATGAGAAAGGGATTAGGCAGGCATGTTGACAGTCTTGAATTGATGGACTGTTTTATTGTTTGGGTTAGGATTAGGTTGAGCAGGCAACTGAGGTTGTATCGATAAATTAGGGGCATAATTGTTCTGCAACTGCAGCTGCGACTACTGATGAGGGTATTGAGGATATTGAGGATATTGAGGAGGGTATGGTTGCTATTGATGTGGAGGTTGTTGAGGAAACTGGTTCCCTGGATGGAAATTCCGCCATCCAGGAGACCAAGAAGTTGGTTGGTGTGGTGGTTGTGTCCAGGGATTCCATGAGTTATAATTTTTCATTGAAGGTTGAGAAGGGTTCCACTGAGAATAAGATGAAGGGAATTGTGTATTCACATTTTGCATATTATTCCAATTACTCATATTATTCAAAAATGGAAATGATTCCAGGGTCATACCTTGGTTTCAAGGCTGCCACGGTTTCTTTTGTGCAATGAAGTAGGCCGGTTCCACCTCTAGAGTTGATGCCTGCAGAATAGCCTTCACTTGGGGAAGTGAGGGGCATTCTTTTGTGTCATGGTTCAATTTGCAAAACTAACACACTTCTACCTTGTCAAGCAGGCACTCCTTCAGAGGGTGGTTCTTTCTACATCGAGGGCAGAACACACCTAGTGTGAGGTCCTCTACTGCCTATTTTTGCTTCACCCTCAGGACGTCGATTTCTGACGAGATAGAGCTCATCATTTCTATTTTGAAATTTTCAAGGAGGTTTCCTATCTCTGCATGGGTGGCTCCTCCATTAGATGACTTCTGAGTTCTGTCGAAGACATTGCGTTCTAGCTTATCCCGTTTGTCTTGCCTATTATTCCTGGAAGATCCCCTGGAGTACCTTTTGCATAATTCCACAATCTTTTCGAAAGACTCCTTGGAGATATACCCCTTTCCTAACAAGTTTAACATATCGAGGCAATCATCCCTAATCCTATGAAGCAATATTATCTTGAGCACATCTAACCCCATGTTTGTCTATCCAGCTCTTTGCACATTGTATAAGAGCCTTTATACAAAATATTCCAGACTTTCGTCTTCCTTCTGCACAATTTTGAATAATTCTTCTCTTTTGTCTTTTGTGTTGCAATATTCCTAATATTTCTCCAGGAAAACCTATTTCATCATGTCCCAATTAGTGATAGTTCCACCTCCTAGGCTCATGAACCAATGTAATGCATTGTCCTTCAGAGTGGCAGGGAATAGATTCAACTTCTATGCATCAGTGACGTAGTCGTAGCTGCGACAGAGGATATCAAACTCGAAAATAATTTCATCTGGATCCTCTGCCTCTTTTCCATGGAAGCGAGGCAACACCGATGTTGATATATTTTTCATAGGGGCTGTTCCTTCTCGCTGCTAAATTGGGAATTGAAGTGTAGCCACCGTTCCTTCAGGCAGGGAATGCTATTTATGATGATGGTTTTTACCCATTGCCTCTTCCTTGTCATATTCATGTCTATTACTCATTCCTTCTTCTGTTTTCTCTTCTTCGTTACTCTCTTCGTTCTTTTCTTCGTTCCTCTCCTCGTTCTTTTCTTCGTTCCTCTCTTCATTCTTTTCTTCATTCTTCAACTGATCAACAATATTTTGGTGGAACTGTGTCCACTCTTCTTCAGTTAAAACCTTCCCGTAAATTTGGTAGATCGGGCTTCTACCAGCAGGTCCAGTTGTACCAGCTTTGTCCTCTTCTGCATGGATATTTGAGGATGTCGCGGCTGCTCATGTGTTCTCCACTGTGGACCCTGACACTGGCACCCCAAGATCTGCAGGGATTCTTTTGATAGGTGTTTCCTGATGGCAATCCTTGGTGGATGAATTAGTTTTGTCAACAAGATCATCAATGAATGTCCTTCTTCCCAATTGTGGACCTCGACCATGACCTTGACCACCTGCACTGTTAGTATTTTGTGGGGTTTTGGGAGTCGAAAGATGATCATGCTTTACCCTTCTTGTATTCATGCAACCCAAATCATTACAACAAAAAATAAAAGAGACCAAATAAAAACATTTACAGGATGCAACTAATGATGGTGTTTAATCTTTATCCTTCCCCAACAACAATGCCAAAATGTTGGGCACCCAATATGCAAGTGAATTACAACTAAAATACAGAGTGTACAATATTTATTGTCAACCCAGGGAAGTCTTGTATTTCAAGGATAACATGCACAATATATGCTTAAACACTAAATTACTGTAATTGAACAATCCTATCCTCTCTTCGGCTATGCTAATCCCAAGAATCTACTTAATCTAGTTACCTTCTAAGGAATGCAATCATAATTTACTTTTGCTGTTCTCGATCTAAGAATGGAAATATGAAAGTCACATCTAGATTACAATTGCAGAAAAATGAAAATTCTGTTTCAAAACACTTAACGATTAACCCAACTATCTTAATCTGATTATTCTAGAAATCCAAAGACATAAATTGAACATTATTCTAGAGATTCAAAATATAGAAATTGAGTTCAGCTGTTCTATGAATTCAAAGTACAGGAATGAAGTTCTGCAATCATAAAAATAAGAGACAAGCTGCAAAGATTCATGGAAACAACAACTAAAAATATCTAAGGATGAACAGAGATGTGACAATTACCGCACAATTTGCACAAGGAATAATTACCTACTCAGTCGACTGTCACACCATGCCACTACAGTTATCCAAGAGATGCAATCACGACACACTGTAAATCCACATTTGTTACAACTTCCTACGAAGAAATAAAATTAACATAACATCACACAACAAAATAATTGAAATGCCTAATTTAACTCAGCGATCCTTGTGGAAAGCGGGCCCAGCCTTCACATAGAGATGCTGGATGAACACACGTGAAAAAATTTAGATCAGAAGTAACTCCTTGTATTAAAAGACGGACTGATTACACAATTTGTCCTCACAGCTAATACAATGAATTGATTATATGTTCAACAACCCCTGGTTTGAAACAGTTCTCCATATTTATACAATGTAAATCATAACATCCTATCCTATTATGGGGCATCCATGAAGATCTATGATCTTTAGGCGCCCTAAATGACAACAGCTATTACAAACATGGCAGGATGAAAAATAGTAAATATAGGGAAACTATTAATCACCCCAGGAGTGACGATATCTTTAGATTACAGCTATGCACGAGCAACAACGCATTGTTGACCTCCAAGTCTATTGTAAGGGATTATGCACCTAATAAACGTAGGTCGGGGAATACCAACATACTCAAACAATTGCAGAAAATCGACTTCTGAAGTACGGAATAGGAAACAGGAGGATTAAAGGAACTTACTTGTTAAATGACGTTCGATCCTTGCTAGTCCTCTTCCAATTTGCTCCACTTCCAAAGTCTCCAAGGCTCACTCCTCTTTCACTTGTTCAGAGACAATCTTCCAGACAGAGAATGATTTATATATATATATGTTAGCAGGTTAGATAATACAAATATGAAATACTGAAGCATAAACAATTATCAAACCAAGATATATAAGACACATGTGGAAGAAGTAATCTCTTTATTATCAATAATGAGAAAGTTCAAAGTACAACCAAACGTCTGAGACAAGGACTCCTCTGTCACCAAAGGATTCTGAGTTTCACTGCTCCAAAGAGTTCTGTAAACAATCCACCAGCATAAATTTTCTCTACAGTGTAAGTCCCTACAACCTTCCCCAAGGCCTCTATTTATATGGGTGAAATAAGGCAGTTCTCGAAGGTTGGGGAAGTTGTAGCAGTTAGGGAGATTAAGTAAAATGACTTAACTAAACTCCCATTAGCGCGTGATTTTGTGTTTTAATATTTGGAGACACATTCACGGGTATGTAGTAGAGCAACCCACGAATGATTCGCGACTCTATATAAGAGCAACCCGTGAATACATGGATTCGCAACTTGCTGTGAAGAATACTCACGAATGACTCGCGAGTTGTCAAGAATGAGAGTCACGAATACATCCCAATATGGCTAAATGGAAAAGTAACTAGCTGGATGAAGGTAGAATGTATTTCATGACAAGCCAAGCTATAGTGTCAAGGGCAAACCTCTATCCATAAGTGTCCTTTTGTGTGCCGACATAAGGGATATCAGCACTCGGACGGAGAGGTGCCACTCAGGTGTATAATAGATGCCCCCTAATGTGTGAGGTCAGAGGGGAACGATGTTCGAAATACATTACAATCTTTAACTCTGGAGAAACTCAGAAATCCAATGGAGCAGAGAGAGTACCTGAAACAAATACATAATAATGTGATATACAAAGTTACATCTGAGGATACTATGTTCAATTTACTGGAACACTAGCTCCTATACAATATTTGATTACATCATATGATACGGGTAGAAACCACGTATATTACAAAAGTGGATCAAAGCCACAATACAATAATGATGAGTCTTCAAAGATCTGGGAGCTGGATATCAGAATAGAACATGATCTTGCACAACTTATCCCACAATGAGGGACTAAGGTCTTCATAAATGTTCCCAAAGAACCAGTATAATCCAAGCCATGTGAATAAGGGTAAGCTAAAGTCGAACATGGAGAGGATTCAACAGTTTGTCAACCAATAAATGATAATTGACAACTAAAGCAAAGGAGTTCACCAATGATGAAAGTGAATCCATAGGTACTATAATCAAAACTCTAGGTCTTCGTCATCAGGAGCTGCTGAAACGGAACCATACTGTGATAAGGAAGGCAATGGATCTTCCAACGGATCACAAGAGTGACTAGGAACTGGGCAAAAGAAGGGAGACATAAGTAAATAGATAACATATATAACAGTAATAGGATCAAGTGAGAGATCAGACATTAGGTATAATCCTTGAACAGTGAGCACGACACAGAGATGACCCAAGGCAACATACAATGGATAGATAGAACAACTAGACTTATCTGTCATGTAGGAGACATGATCAGATTCCCCAGGTATAATGGACAAGGGGAGGAGTCAAAACTCAAAGTGATAGCTGACCACAAGTGTATATTGAAACATGGATATCGGAAAGCAAAGAGTGCTATGTTTAAGGATGACAAGCTGCCATTACTGAAAACAAGAGAAAACTTCTTCCTTACCTTCCCTGTTAAGTTTTAACGAGTCCAGGAAAGTAAACTCGGTTCCCTCTTCATTTTTTAACAAGCTTGAAGAGATGGGAAAAATAATGCTTGATACACTGATCCATGGATTTAATGAGCCCGAACTAGTACATGCTCATGCAGTATTTTCATATTTAGAGAGTCTGAAAATGCCAAAGAAGACTCCAGGGGGGTCCTTTTTCATCCAATTTAGTCTCCTGAGGCCGAAAAAGTATAAAACAAACCACAGAAGAACTCTCTTAACTTCCGAAGAAGAAAAGGTGAACCTTTTTCGTACTTAGTCGGGAAGGTCCGAAAAAGGTTAAATTACCACCTACCCAACGCTCCTTCCAAAACAACCTAAAATAGCTTGAGTTTTACGAGTGTGAAGGAAAGCAAGATCACTCGGAAAGATCCATTTGGTTACGAGAAATGGGGCTTACAACAATAAACTCGTTGCTTTGTTCTTTAGTGTTTAACGAGCATGACAAAGACACAAAGTACACTCGGAATCTTTTTCATGTTTGGGTCCAGAGCATGAAAAAGAGAAAACTAAGCTCAAACCGAGTGTTACTTTTCTGTAAATTTAGTCCCTCAGGTCCGGAAAAGTGATAAACCTATACTTGAGAATACTCTTCTCAATTCCGAAGAAAAGAGAGTGATCCTTTCTCGTATTATTCCACATGGTCCGAGAAAGAGATAACCTACCACCAATGCGGATGCCCGTTCACATATTCTTAATGAGCTTGAACGGATGAGATAACTCGGTAGTCAAGTCTGTTTTGAAGGAGTCAGACCCTAAAGAAATTCCATAAGGTTGGGGAGTCCTATAAAGGGATAGCTTGTAAAAAGAGATTCATAAGAAGCTCTATTTGGCATGAAAAATAGCTATGAGGAAACCCCTTGGGCCTGAAACAGTGACAGAATGAGTACCAAAGGATGGCAATGGCATATAAGAATGATACTCATGAAAAGGGATCCTAGCCACAGAAGAACAATGGTAGAGACAAGGGACTAATGGCTTAAAATACCATAGTTCGTGGCAAAAATGTTGATTACTAAGGTTAATGTGGAGTGATAAGATGCCAACATATGTTGGAAAGAGCAAAAACCACCCTATAGAAGCATCAACACTTTGTAAAAGTTGGTAAACCTGTTCCAAGGCATAAAGAAGGTGATATTAATCAATTGTCATTTCAAACTATATAAAAAGACCCACTTTACGAAATTTTATTTCTATTAATAGTTTGAAAATCAAAACATTTCATACCATTTGCACTTTATGAACCAAAAAGGAAAGTTTACCCTCTATCTTTGATTGATCGCTGTGGACAATTGGACCGTCGGATTTAGAAACCGTCAGCTTCAGGTAAATCTACACCCTTAGCTCTTCAATTTGATCCAAACAAATTTTTAATTTAGGGGTTAATTCAGTATTATTTATCAACCTAAAATGTGGCAAAATGTATTCGTTGGTTGCTAAGCTTAATAGTCACGAACACGAGTTCCATTCGTGAGTTGCTGCATAGGAAAGTCACGAATGCTGCATGATAGGTCAAAAGTTTAAAAATAGTCAAGATTTTTAAAATTTTATTATTGAATACTGATTCAAATTTGTATGTTTTTGTAAGGAAAAACATGGTGCTGGAGTGGAGAGAGAGGGAACATGAAGCTATGGATCAAGCGGCTCTCCAAAGCCCTCCTACTATCCAAGCATCGAGGACTAGTGGGCTTCTCAAGTTCTTTTACACATCGCCCATGCGGGCCAATGTATGCATATTAGAGTTCTTAGTCCACTACTGGGACCATGACCTGGGGATGTTCAATATCCAGGGTGAGACTTTGGAGCTTACCACAAAAGACATCTACTTCATATCCGAGTTGTCACATCGGGGAGCACCGGTGAACCTGGAAGGCACTGGCAGGGGTAGAGACCCCCTGAGTGACCAGAACTATATCGATGTATTCTGCAGGCCTGGTACTCAAAAGAAAGGCAGCAGCGTTCTCATTGCAGATATTTAGGATCTTACACTTCAGGTATTTGCCAGTACTATTGTCAGACTTTCAGGGTCAGCAGGGTTACACATGGCCACCAGGACTCAGATGAGAGTGGTGGTGGACTGCTTTAGAGGTACTCTCTTTGATTGGTGTATGGGAATTTCCCCCATCATGAAGAGGCAATTGTCCGACTGTAGGAGGGGAAGGCAGAAGAACTTTGGCTATGGTAGTATACTGGTAGTGTTCTTCTTTGAGAGGGTGCCAGCTATGAGCCCTGCGATACCATTACAGGTCCATCATCCACGGCAGCCGAGGCTAAGCTAGTGGGGAGATATCTTCCTCCGTCAAGGAGGAGGAGATGTAGTACATAGAATGTATGATGATGATTTCTATACATGGTGGGAACGACAGGTGTCGGCGTTGGAGCAGTTTCCATACGCCGGGTTAGATTTCCAAGGTGATCCCGACCTAGTCCTCCCTCCAGGAGGAGCATGGGGAGAGATGGGTAAGTCATTTTTTATTTTTTATCATTATCAAATTTTTATGGATTTTCAAATGATAGGATATATACATATGCACAAGTCTAAACCCTATTTATATGTCAAAATGCAGATATTGGACCAGTCCACCCTGAAGGGCACCCACGTACCTTCGTACGTCCTGTTGCAGGGGGAGACCCAGGATTGATCAGAGTACTCGAGGTGAAGCTAGGCAGGCTGACCGAGCGAGTACCTACGATACAGATAGAGCATCTCCATGTAGCTATGCAGGAGTCAGTAGTTGGGGTTCCACTGGCCTGGCTACGTCTTTTCAGACGGGTAGCGAGAGCAGTGTGTGTATACAGGGATGCGGTGGAGGCTGCCGAAGCTGAGGAGGCTGAGGAAGCCAGGGGGCACAGAGATCACGGGGACCAAGGAGGTCCCAGTGGCCATTGCGGGCATGCTTAGTTTTAGAGCATTTTTATGGATGATGATCCACTTTTTGTATATTTTGTACATGATGGGATCTACGGATCAGACTTGACCTATCTATGACATATATTTACATATATATATTTGTGTTTGGTTGTCAGCTTATTTACAAATGTTTCTTATGTATTTGCTGTATATTTTATGGAATGTGTGTGAGATGCCAGTCCAAAATATAATTAGCATATGCATCAGTTAATGAATTTTGGTTTCGTGGAATGTGATTAAAAGTAATAACTTCAAAATGTCTTTCCAGTAAACTTATTTGCATGAATTGACGTAATAATGTAGGATTACGCACCTAATAAGCTCAATTGAGCTGGGAAACAACCAACTGAGAATCCAATCGGACTTCAAGCTGGGTGATGCCTCGTGACAAAGCATCCCATAGGAGCTCAATGACAGCCCTATACTCAACAACATTATTGGAAGCAGGACCTAGACAAGCGCCACCCGCGGCAACAAGCTGTCCTAAAGGGGAATAGATAACCCATGCTGCCAAAGCCAGGTTACAAGTATGACGACTACGCCATCAGCAAGACCTACATACATTTCGGAAGACATATGCAACAACCAGTAGATAGTATAAAAAACAAAAACTGACAACCTAATGTACATAAAAATACATACATTAATATACAATAAAAAGTGCTAAGCCTAAGCATAGTACTTCTTCGGTAGAGCCCATTTCTAGGCTCAGGCAGCTTATTCCCATCATAATCCACTAATTCATATGTGCCTTTACTCAAAACTTTAGACACAACATAGGGTCTCAACCACATAGCCTTGAATTTTCCTGCCCCCAGGGGTTCTTTATCTTGGTCCCAGAGCAAGACAAGTTCCCCCTCAGAGAAAACCCAAGGTTTGACCATTTTATCATATTGAGATTTAACCCTATTCTTATGAGCCTGATTTGCAGTCAACGCATCTCTACGTTGTTCATCAAGGTGTTCTAAATGGAGCAACCGTTCCTAAAGCTCAGTTGTGTCAGGTAGCACATGAATAGCTATCTGCAAGGATGGGATTTCGCATTCAATCGGTGTAATAGCTTCCACCCCATGAACGAGTTGGAAGGGGGAAAAACCCGTAGCATTTTTGACATTGGTTCGATAAGCCCAAAGAGCAGGATATAACATGATGTGCCAATTTGAATAGGCTGCATCAATAGTACATTTAAGGATAGTTTTTAAAGTTTTGTTTACAGCCTCAACCTGACCATTTGCTTGCGGATAATATGGAGAAGAATGTTCTTGTCGGAATCCGAGCATAGTGGTCAGCTCTGTCATCATGTGATTTTGGAAATGACTGCCATGGTCAGTAACAATCACTTTGGGAATACCAAACCTAGCAATAATCTGATTAAACATGAAGAAAGATGCCGTTTCCCCATTGTCTTTGAAAGTAGGCATTGCCTTTGCCCATTTTGTGAAATAGTCGACAGCGACAATGATGTATTTATGCCCCCCAGCCGAGGCTGGGTTGCATGTCATATAATCGATCCCCCACTTCATGAAGGGGCCTACCGAGACAACGGGAAACAAGGTAGCAGGATGTGACCGCATTTTTCTGGTGTACAGCTGACATGGGTGACAGCGTTTCACAGCTTCCACACAATCTTTAAAGATGGTGGGCCAGAAATACTCGGCACGTAATATCTTCTGGGCCGTTGCTAACCCAGATAAATGACCCCCACACGTTCCGCTATGGGAATAATTTAGGGAAATATCCACTTCCTCATGAGTAAGGTAGCGACGCAAGACAGAATCTATCCCTCGTCGATATAATGTATCTCCTATAATGAGGTAGTTTTTAGCATGCAGACGTAACTTGCGTCGGTCTTCTCTAGAGTAAGCGGTAGGATACTTCAAATTCTGGAGATATATAAGAATATCTCCGTACCAAGGATCAGAGGTGGATATAAGAAAGATGTGCTCATCTGGGAATGAGTCATCCTCAACTACTACATCTTCTTCCGTAGGGAATTCTGCCATAAGCTCGGCAAAAAATAAGGACTTTTTGGATTTAGCGGATTGGAAAACCAAGTCAAACTCTTGGAGAATGACTATCCACTTATTGAATTTTCCCCCAACAATCCGTCGGAATAAAACATATTGGAAAGGGTTTACATCCGCCACTACAGTAGTGGTCCTCAGTAAGATGTAGTACTGTAACCTCTGTACAGCATAAACAGCCGCTAAGGCTAAATTCTCAACGTGGGAGTACTTAAGCTCAGGTCCAACCAAAGAACGGCTAAGATAATAGACAACATGCTCAACGAGCTTGTCATCCTCCTGAACTAGCACTACCCCAATGGTAGACTTCGACGCGGCTAGATATAATAAAAAATCCCTAGAGTAATCTGGCAGACGTAATAAAGGAGCCGACAACTAGGATTTTTTCAATGCCTCGAACGCGAGTTGTGCAGTTTCATCCCATACAAATGGGGTGTCCCTTTTAAGCAGGCGCATGAAACCTTTTGTGATCTTGGCATAATTAACGATAAAACGTCGAAGGAATTTAGACTTACCTTGTAGACTCTGAAGTTGCCTTAGTGAACGAGGAGGAGGCAGATTTACAATGGCCTCGAATTTTAAAGGATCCACCTGAATGCCCCTACTAGAGACAATGAATCCAAGCAATCTTCCTGATTCGACGCAAAAAACACACTTGTGGGGATTCAAGTGAATTTTATAGTACCTGCATTTCTCAAAAATCAACCGTAAATGATCTAGATGCTGGATCCTCTTGCGAGAATGAGCTGGCAGATCATCCAGGTAAGGCTCGACAATGGATTTTATATCGTGAAAAGCAAAGTTCATGGCTTGTTGAAAGGTCTCCCCTGCATTTTTTAATCCAAAGGGAATTTTTCTATACGCGAATGTACCCCAAGGGAAAATAAAATTAGTTTTATGCTGGTCTTCCGATTTGATTTGGATTTGATTGTAGCCAGAAAAACCATCCATAAACGAGAATACCTCGCTACCCGCACATGCATCTATGATCTGATCAATAAATGGTGTAGGGTAGTTGTCCTTAGGACATGATTTGTTAAGGTCTTGAAAGTCCGTACAAACACGAATAGTCCCTTGCTTTTTATCAATAGGAACTGGGTTGGACACCCATTCAGTCAAAGCTACGGGATATATAAAACATGCTTTCAATAGCTTTTCAACCTCTGCCTTCACAGCCGCCGCTTTACGCGGGTTCACGGGGCGTAATTTTTTCCAAACCGGCTTAACATCAGGATAGGTTGGGATCTCATGTTGAACAATAGATGGATCAATGCTTGGCATCTCCTCATATGACCAGGAAAAGATATCACGGAATTCCTTGAAAAGGGCAGTATAAATAGCAATCTCCTCTGGAGAGCAGTTTGCACCTATATAGATATTTTCCACGACATCTGACTTTACTGAGATGTTGATCAGTATGGTGGCGGAAATATTTTCCATATTCCCCTCGGCAAATACTCCTTCCCTATGTAAAGGGTTGACAGGTGTATCAACATCATCCAATAGTCTCACATGAAACTCTTGGTTTTCTATCTTGCTTAGCTTTGGAAGGAAATAAGATCGGTGATGAAGATCCTCACATATCTTATTACGTGAACACATAGCTTCCAGAATAGCTTCATCAGAAGGTAAAACAGTGTCTAAGCAATCTATGGAATGTAAAGAGTTTTCCACCCATGCGGGCATATAGACTTCTTCCAGATCATCCGAGACTATAAGAGGATCTGGAATGGGATCTATAGTGGTTTAGGTAATAGCTTGATATGCCACTTCCACTACAGATAAGGGCACTTCCAGTTCCTGAGGGGTTGGGAGGACCCAAGGATCAGTCTTATCGACCACCGAATCAATGGACTTCCCTACAGTAGTAGAACTGATATAAAGGACTAGAGTTGGAATATCGAATGTGCCCATCAATGATGCGTACATTCCAGCCCCGAAGCTCTGTGCAGCAGGTTTGGCCTGATCAACCAATGGCACAGTGGAATCTCTAGACTCTAGGCGGCCTTTACGGGTAAAATCAAGTTGGTCAACAGTGACCACCTTGCCCTCATGTGGAAAAACCACGACACGAAAGATAGAAGATGCAACAGCAGACATTGCATAAGTCCAATTCCTACCCAGAAGCAAATTGTAGTCCAATGGAGCATCAATCACTTCGACTTCAACAGACACTACTTTGCCAGCCAACTTAATCTCAAAAGCTGGTAGGATAGTATGTGGATGAAAAGACCTTCCATCAAAATCAGTAAGTAAAGTGGTTGATGGGACCAGCTCTGGGGATCCAAGAGATTTCCAACAGGCCAGGGACATAACACAAGTAGAGGCTTCCTCATCAACAACTACTCGTCCAATGGTCTTACCACCATGGACAACATCTATCGATAGAGCTACATGGTAAGGGAGGTGAATTTTAACATAAGAGAGATTAAATTTCGCTAAGAGACTCGAAGAGTCCATGCTACCTAAAGCTGCTAAGAGGGCATCCCGCTGAGCGGGACAGCTCTATAGCACCTCCAAAGCTGACATTGCACACGGAGTCTGAGCCAAGTCTTCAACCACAGAGTAGTTAGAAGCGGCTCGGTCATTTGGGTTATGCAAAGTATTCTTAAAGACACCTTTGGGTATCTTTGGCATTATTTCCGCAGGTTTCTCTATAGTGAGAGGGTTGGAAGATTCAACTACAGCTTTACCCTTCTCATCGGTCTCCTTTTCATAGTTTTTGTTCCTGGTTTGTAACAAAGTTGAGGATCTAACCATGTTGATATAATTGGGGTCAGGGGCAGCTTGAGTGCCCCCTGCTACGGTAAAAGCTGAAGCAGAATTCTGCCCTTGGGGAAACGGATCCTTCAGGACAGCCGGTAGTTGAGCTTATAACAGCTTCCGAGCTTGTTCCATGAGGGGACAAAGATGAGTAAGATGGTCCCCTTGGCACAACTTACAAGGGAACTTGACTTTCTTCTTTTCCTTTTTGCCCCCATCAGCATTGTTTGCGGGCTTTGGCTTGTTTTGGTTTTGGTTTCCCTCTCCCTTTTTACCTTTCTTCTTCTTCCCACCGGGTTGCTGATTTCCCTTCGAAGAGGTTTGTGCAAAAACATTTACACTTTGGGGGGAGGGGGCAGCCTTTGCTGCCTCCACTGTAGACTATTTGACAGACAATTGGTGAAGTTGTTTTGTCAAAGACTCTACAGTGGGAGAGCTTACGGACCCAACCACACCATCAGCATGGGGTCCAGGATTGGGTTTCTCGGCCTCATGTGAAGGCCTTTGTGCCTCAGGGATAATTTCATATAGAATCCCGGACTGTGAATAAATCAAGTCCAACTGCTGGGCCCTGAGTATGGCTTCTTCTTCACTAGTCACTCCTGATGTGGAAACATCCTTAGAAATGTATGGCAACAATGACTTAAGGAACCACTCTAATATAAACTCAGGAGGGATGGTAGCTTTGATAAGACTCTTTCACCTCCTCCACTCTTGGATATGATCCGAGATGTGGGTTGCCTTGTTTTCTCTGAAGGTAGACAAAAAATCCGTTCCGAAATCGTATCGAACCGGAAGCTGAAAGTGACTAAGGAAAGCACTAGCTAGGTCCCAGAAACTACTAAAAGCAGCAGAAGGCAACTCAATGTACCATTTTGCCACAGTGCCAGTCAAGGTCCTCTGGAACAACCTCAATCTCACTGAATCTTCATTCAATGAGTTGGAAGAACACCATAGGTGGAAGGTGGTGGCATGAGCCCCAGGATCTTCACTAGCCTTACCTTCAAACTTAGGGATGTCCGAGGGCAGTTTGGTGGTAACAGGTGGCCACAAGGGGTCATGCCTCACCGGATCGTTCATCAATTTGGATAAGTCTAGCAAGTTCAAATTTGCCAGAAAAGGAAGTTTGGGCCTAATCGATGCACTAGATGTGCCAGCTTGGGGATTAGAGGGTCCAGCCCTCAAATTCCCATAGGTAAAGGTGGGGTTGCCCCCTAACACCAATTGTGAAGTGGGAAGGTTTCCTTGAAACGGATTCCATCCATAGGCCACAGGATTTTGGGTGGGAGGTGCAGTGTAAGTGGTTCGGGCCATCCCCATAGAAGCTGGGGTCTGAAAGACTGGAGCAGGTATCCCTCCGCTAAACAAAGAGAAGGGAGAGCTCGTGTATGGGACCAAAATAGGGGTATGGAATCTCTACCCATAAGAGGTGTTTCCTCTAAACTGCACTCCTACATATGAAGGAGATGGACCTACGTATGGACTGGATGGGGGGATATGCCCCCCATTCCAAGGAAATCCTTGGACATAAGCTGAGGATCCTACCGGACCACTCTGAGTAGTGTACGGGAAGGAAGAGGGAATGGTAGGTATACTAGGGATCCCAGCAACCGTGTTACCAGAAATACCTCCTATGTTGGAGTGAACCGGTGGTTGAACCACCCGGCTCGCTGGAATTAAAGGGATAGAAGGAAAACTAGATCTAGGGGCACTAACCGGGGGAGGCAGCACCCCTTCAATCGGAAGGTTTGAGGTAAACACAAAAGAAATCTCTTCCACATAAGACACGACTCTACTCAAAGGGACACCTACTACTGGTGAACTAAAAGGTTTAACTTGGACGATCACTGGATCGTTAAGATCAGTCAAGGGAGATTTAAAATTTCTTGCAAACTCTTCAGTCTGCAATTCTTCTATCTTGACTGTGTCTAAATAAAAATGGTTAGCTATTAATTCAGGTTCACCAAGAACCTCACTTACTCCTACTGGTTCAAAAGAACCGTCTGTGCCTAATCTCCGCCTTTGGGGTAAAGGTGGAGGCTCCAATGCAGTGACCCTAAGGTCAACTAAGCACAAGAAAATCCACAGAGCATACACTAAAAAGATCCTAGAGTCTCAAGCAATCAAAACCAGGGTATAAAGATATGATTTCCCGAAGAAAGCTGATGAACAATTACTTGGCGTCCTTGAGGGGTTCTCAGGCACAAGCGGAGGAATCACCCACCACCCTCCTGCACTTTCCACAAGGGTTACCTTCCAAGCCCATTCGAGGTGAACCAGAAATAACCTTTCGGTTTACCTAGGTATGAACCCTAAAGAGACAAGAGACTAAGGCTACCTTGACAATACCAGCTGTTTGGGGGGATAGTCGCAAGCCGAACTCGTACACATGCGCAGGGTAGCTGAGCCCAAAACTCTGTCTAGGACAGAATCCCCAGATGCGTAAAAGTCCTGGGTTATGTTTTGACAAGGATTTGGGGGGTTATCCCCTCTGTCCAAGCCTCCATGTGGCCTAGTGCTTAACTCCCGTTTGAGAGGAGCTTCCCAGATACAGTGATAGAATCAAGGATTTACCTAAAGATAGGTCCACTACGTCTGAGTTTATAACTTGTGGGAAGTTTACACTCCCTAGCCCACAAGTCTAGCCTAAGCTAGTAGGTGAAAGGCCCCTAGAAATAAAAACTTACTAATAAATTTTAATTTATGCGTTAATTTTAAGGGCTGTTTCTTACTCAAGAGGAAGTGGAAGTGATATACTGTATGGTGTTTTGACTCAGCAGAAAATAAATGAAAGTAAAGTGCATTCAAAGAAAACTACTACTATAAAACAAAATTCTTTTCATTTTTCAAATATGTATTGATGAACTACAGCACTGATAAGAGAAACTAAACCTATGTTTTTGTAATTTTCTGAGATTATATATTTTTAAAATGAAGAAAACACTACTTATGCAAAAATTACAATGCAAAAGACTAACTATGTTTTGTTTTCTCTTTAAAAATTGCTCAAAGAAATTACTATGCATCTACAATGCACTATGTTTGAGTCAACTTGAAACTTACAGACTGTATACAAACTACAAACTGAAACAAACAGGCTGACAGAACCTATAGACCAGCAAGAGAAGCAAGCTAGGAACCCTAGCTTGGGTGCTAAACAATGACACAAAACCATTGCAGACTTAAAAAAGGCAAGTACAAACCAGAAAATGTTAGAAAGCAGATTGGAAAAACAAAGTCCAAGACCCTGATCACTGATCTGGAGTAAGACACTTGGACCAAGAACCCAAACAGGCCAAAAGTTTTAGGATGCAAACAGTAAATAAATCAAGTAAAAAGACTCAAATGGATTTCAAAAAGCACTAAGATGTGATCACCTGAGGCAATCAAGCAAATCTACAGCATTCTCAACGAAAGTCTTCTAAAAAAACAAGGACTATAACAAGAAAAGACACAAGAAAACTCTTCTTTAAAAATCCAAATCTTCAGGAGTACTCGTGACTGTCTAGCAGTGCAACTCGCGAATGACTCGCGACTGTGCAATATAACAACCCGCGAATGCAACTTTTTACTCGCGACTGTCCAGTAGGACAACCTGCGAATGGGTATAAAATTTTTCTTAAAAGCAAAGAAAAAAACCCTAAGACTTTCAAACACTGAAGTAAACAAGATCCAGGACAATAAACCACAAGCAGACTCACAAGCAAAACTGGTCAGGATAACGGAAATGACCTACAACAGTCTAGGCTTCCCCAGCGGAGTCGCCAGTTCTGTTGTAAGGGATTATGCACCTAATAAACGTAGGTCGGGGAATACCAACATACTCAAACACTTGCAGACAATTGACTTCTGAAGTACAGAATAGGAAACAGGAGGATTAAAGGAACTTACTTGTTAAATGACGTTCGATCCTTGCTAGTCCTCTTCCAATCTGCTCCACTTCCAAAGTCTCCAAGGCTCACTCCTCTTTCACCTGTTCAGAGAAAATATTCCAGATAGAGAATGATTTATATATATATGTTAGCAGGTTATATAATCCAAATATGAAATACTGAAGCATAAACAATTATCAAACCAAGATATATAAGACACATGTGGAAGAAGTAATCTCTTTATTATCAATAATGAGAAAGTTCAGAGTACAACCAAACGTCTGAGACAAGGACTCCTCTGTCACCAAAGGATTCTGGGTTTCACTGCTCCAAAGAGTTCTGTAAACAATCCACCAGCATAACTTTGCTCTCCAGTGTAAGTCCCTACAACCTTCCCCAAGGCCTCTATTTATATGGGTGAAATAAGGCAGTTCTCGAAGGTTGGGGAAGTTGTAGCAGTTAGGGAGATTAAGTAAAATGACTTAACTAAACTCCCATTAGCGCGTGATTTTGTGTTTTAATATTTTGAGACACATTCGTGGGTCTGTAGTAGAGCAACCCGTGAATGATTCACGACTCTATATAAGAGCAACCCGCGAATACATGTATTCACGACTTTCTGTGAAGAATACTCGTGAATGACTCGCGATTTGTCAAGAATGAGAGTCGCAAATACATCCCAATATGGCTAAATGGCAAAGTAACTAGCTGGATGAAGGTAGAATGTATTTCATGACAAGCCAAGCTATAGTGTCAAGGGCAAACCTCTATCCATAAGTGTCCTTTTGTGTGCCGACATAAGGGATATCAGCACTCGGACGGAGAGGTGCCACTCAGGTGTATAACAAAGTCTGACACATTCTGTTACAGCTACCTTGGCACAGCTTTTCCTGGGATATCACACTGGAACCACATTCCTTGGGTAATGATAGGATGGATGATGATCAGCTTGAGTGATGAATGCCCATCCTTTTCATGGCATGTTCAACCCGATCTTCCTGTAATCCATATATCTCAAAATACCTTTATAAAGCATCATATGTTAGCACATTGAGAGATATGAAGCCTTAATTATCACAATCATAAGTATTAATAAAATAAAACAATGACCAATCATACCTTGGTGTTTTGAAGAGTAGAGTGGGGGTAAAACATTTATTTGGCATGCTCAATGGGGTAGGATAGAACAAAAAGAGGTAATTAAGGGTGGTCAAAAGGGGCCATTTCTGGGCCCAACAATTATGTTGCAAATCAAGTGATGGACCATGGAATTCTTGAGATCAGTGGTCAGGAAACAACTTCAAGTGAGCCTGATCATGTATACATGGTAGGCCAAACCTACCCTTAGTCAAACCAACATTGGCATCAGGCCATGGATTACAGTCATGAGAAGGACCTCCTTTCCCACTTCTATGGCCCAAATTCCTTCTCCAGAAAAGGTTAAGGAAATGAAGGAGGCTAGATTCAAGGGTATAGTTTATCGAAGGAAGGAGAAGCCTTCACCAGCTAAACAGTACAAACCTAAGGTAACAAATCCTCCTTTTCAAAATCCTCCTGTTGTCCTAGAATCAAATATTGACATGGGAAAATGGTTGAATGATGTTAAGGTCTTTGCTTATGCAAGTGATATCCTTCAAATTCCTGGTCAAAAGAAAAGTTGTTAAAATCCTTAGAGGATAGTCAGAATAAAACTCATGATGTTGTCGAAGAGGATCCTCTCCCTAGTAATAATGCTATATTTGAAGATGAACCTATTAAACCTAAGGATATGCCTATAGTCCTCAATAATGTTGAACTGAGAAGAGAAGACCAACCTCCTTTTTATTTCTCTCTTTTAGTTGATAATCTTCTCCTTCATAATTGCATGTTAGATTCGGGTGCTTCATCAAATGTCATAACAAGAAAAGTAATGGAACAACTAAATCTAAGGATCACATGACCCTACCACAATGTTTGTGCAATGGATGCAAGAGAAGTTGATGTGGTAGGGATAATCTTAAATCTACATGTTAAGTTGGCCAAGTATCTTGACATTGACATGGTGATGGATGTGGTAGTGATTGATGTGCCAAATAATTGGGGTATGTTGTTATCCAGAAAGTGGGCTGGAACTCTTGGTGGGTACATTCAAATGGATTGGAAATATTCTACTATACCTACATCAGAAAACACAAGGGCGATACTCCATAGGGAGAAAGAAAGGAAATGACATGTAGAAAACCCTAAAAATCATGGAAATGAATTTGTACATTGCACTGACAACTTTGGAAACTATGCTATCTTGTCAAATTTCATGGCCCCTATTAAGGAAAACATTAGAGATGAAAAGATAGATGAAGTTTGGAAAATATACTTTGATGGGGATTATTCCAAAGCTGGAAAGGGTGCGGGCATTGTGATCATTTCTCCTTCAAATAAAATCTACAACTTTTCTTTCAGGTTAGAGTTTGAAGCATCGAACAATGTAGTTGAGTATGAGGCATTGCTTCTAAGGTTAGAAATTTCTAAAGACATGGGAATAAAGATGTTGAACATAAAAGGTGATTCATACTTAGTCGTCCTCCAGCTTAAGAATCAATATCAGTGTAAAAGTGACAAACTAAGGAAGTATAGAAATGCCATATGGGAGACCATAGAATGGTTTGATGCACTTAACAATCAAAAGATCCATAGGGAAATGAATGGGTTAGTAGATAAGTTGGCGGTAGAAACATCCACCCTCCAAACTTTAGATGAGATGATTAATTGGAATGGAAAAATGGAAATTAATTTTAGACCTTCAATTTCGGATAATGTAGATCACTGGTTGGTGTTTAAAGATGATGAACAACTCTTGATATTCATCCATAATCTCCAAGAGTTTGAGGGTGGAAAGATCAGTTATTAGCAGGAGGGTAAAGAGTATCAGGAGTGAAAGGATAATGCAAGGAATCACATCCCAAGCAGCCTTATAGCTATTGAAAATCTATTTGATCGACAAGATCATCGTAAAAATAGAAAAGAATTAATACAAATTGGGGATTATATGGAAATAAACATAGGAACTGATAAATACCCCAAGTTAATAAAAATTGGGAAAGGTAATTTGGAAAAGGAAAGGAACAATTTGATCAACTTAATCAAATATTATAGAGATGTGTTGGAATTTAGTTATGATGAGCTTAAAGCCTATCGGGAAGATGTGTTTCAACACACTATTCCCCTCACAGAAGAGGCTAAAGAGGTCAAGCCTTTCCGAAAAAAGATTAGGTGAATAAATCCTAAGTTGGCCCCCATTGTGCAGAAGGAACTTCAGAAGATGTTAGTAGCAGGGATCATAGCACCTACAAGACATTCATAGTGGTGCTCCAACTTAGTTGTTGTTAGAAAGAAGAATGGGTCAATTAGAATATGTATAGATTTCAGAAATCTAAATACATCATGCCTTAAGGATGATTACCCATTGCTCGACATGGAAACATTACTTCAAAGAGTAATAGGATCAGGAATGATGCCCATGTTGGATGGCTTTTCCGGGTATAAACAAGTGTTGGTAAATAAAGAAGATCAACATAAAACTACATTCACCATACCTTGTGGCACCTACAAATTTTTAAGAATGCCTTTTGGCTTATTAAATGCTGGTGCCACCTTCAACAGAGCCATGGATTTTTCCTTTAAAGAACTTGTAGGAAAAATAATCGAAATATATCAAGAAGACTTAACTATTTTTTCAAAGGAAATATCTGACCACATAAGTCATCTTAGGCGGGTTTTCATAAGATGTCAGAAATATGGTATTTCCTTAAACCATGCCAAGTCAATTTTTGGGGTTGACGAAGGCAAGTTGCTGGGACACATCATTTCTAAGGATGGTATCAAGGTCGATCGTAAGTGAGTGGAATCCATTAAGAAAGTCCCCTTGCCTTAGAATCTTAAAGCTCTCCAGTCTTTCAACGGTCAGATAAATTTTGTACGGAGATTCATCCCAAATTTAGCAAAACTAATGAAGCCCTTACAAAAGTTGTTAAAGAAAGATGCTAAATTTGAATGGAAGGATGAAGGGAAAGATGATTTCAAGTCTATCAAAGATTCTATATCCAAGTCCCCAGTATTGATTAGTCCGGATTATTCCAAGGAATTTCAGATATTTTCCTTTTCCTCAAAGGACACCATTGTTGGTGTTTTGCTTCAAAAGAATAAGAAGGGACAAGAGAAACCTATAGCCTTTATGAGTAGAGCCTTGCGACATTTAGAGTTGAAGTATACCACCATGGAGAAATAATATTATTCTCTTTTCAAGTCCCTTAAACATTCTAGAACTTATGTGGGATACTCTAAAATCATTGGGTATGTACCCCATGCAGCTGTCAAGGATATCATGTCTCAACAAGATTGCCTAGTGCATCAGGGGTAAATGGGTTTCAAATATTGAAGAGTATGATTTAGAGATAAAACCTACTAAGTTAATTAAGGGATAGGGTCTTGCAAATATGTTGACCCAAGGAAATGAAAAATCCTTAGGAATAATTTGCCAGAATAGTAATCTAGAACAAAGTGTATTAGACGAGATTCAGAGATTAGAGCACCACCCTTGGTATACCGACATAAACTTTTTCCTTCGTAACCTTACCTGCCCTGATCACCTACTTGGCCATAAAAGAAGAGCATTAAGGTTAAAAGAAACTAATTATTGTTTAACAAAATATGGTTTGGGTTGGAGAACCCTAATGGTTTAATAATTAGATGTGTCGATGAACCCGAGTCCAAAAAACTCATGGTTGAGTTCCATGCAGGATTTTGTGGTGGACATTTTGCAGCAAGAACACTCGCCCATAAAATCCTTAGAGCATGCTACTATTGGCCGAACCTTTTTCCGGATGTGCACAAGTCTGTCAGAGTTTTCCCCCAGTGTTAGTTGTTCACTAGAAAGTGTTGCCGCCTTTGACACACCTGGGGGGGACATGGCAGAAATATTCAAGCCACTCGGTGTGTCCTTGGCGGCAAGTCTCGAGTTAAGGATGTCACCTTGTTCTTGACTCCTCCGGTTAGGCTCAACTGCTAATGAAGCTAAGGGGGGTAGACCCTATTAATTTACTAAGGCTAATTACTTTAATATGATGGTATTAAATTGAATAAGTTGCTTAGGAGTTTGAAATTAACAATTGAGAACCATAGATAACTGTTATAGCAGATTTCACCACACTAGGTTAATCACACATTGTATGGCCTTCCCCTGTCCCACTGCAGACTCATTAGCCCCTATGGACCACTTTTTGTCTTTTGATGTGTCCTTGATCATCCCTAAAAACATAAGAAAAGTGATATACGTGGCTTTTTCCCCGATAACCGCGTACATACGCAGATATTCCCCTTATAGTCGCGTACATCGGGATGTATGAATAATCCAAATCCTTTTAGAGTGTTCCTTGACTTGGATCCGACTCATATGACTCCTGGCCTTCCATATGCCTTGAGATCGCACGGATTCGACCTTTCAGTATCCCTTTGAAAAGCTATATAAGGAACCCCTTGAGACATTGAAAGCATAAGAGAGAATTGAGAGTAACGAAACTATAGTCCATTGTTGCCAGAACTTATGCTTGAGTCTGCATCCCTTTGTCCCTTGGAGCACTGTTGTGTTCTTCCCAAGCTTGCCTTTTGCTAGTAAGCTTGCTATCGAAGTGATGGAGGATTGAGGTGGTGGAGGCCCAAGTGGGGGATTTAGTTTCTTCAGTTCACAGACATGCCGTCAGAGGTTGTCACTTGTAATCTTTGATTCATATTAATAGAAATATCTTTTCCTATCCAGTAATGTGTATTTGAATGAATATTGTATCCATTGGAATATGTCAAATGCTTTTACATTATTGATTATATATGCTAGAATAGATCTAACACCATGAAATATAGTATGCTTGTATTGTTTACTTGTTGTTGAGGACGTGTTATATCAATTCAAGCTAAATATTGGAAATATCAATGGGGATCTACTTCAACCGTCTGGAATAAGGTACGAGGTTCGATCCTTTAGTGTTAGACATTTTATTTCTATTGCATATTGGGAAAGATTGATTTCTGGAGTCTAGCTGTCTGTTGTGGTACCCCAAGCCATAGGAATTTCTCTCTGTAACAAAAATGGTGACTCCGCTGGGGAGTTCTTAGTAATTGTCCTTTGGGGGTTGATTTCTTGGCATTCAATGTATTTGAATTGCTCTCTCTCTCTTGTTTCTGTGTCGGGTATGGGGGCATGTATGCCTGGTAGAGCCTGATTGGTGTGAATTTAGTCTCAGCCTATCTATTTGCCTTGAATTTGTGCATCTTTTTCTTCCTGTACGCGGGTTTGTCACTTACAGTCGCGTATACACGTGGTTTCCCCTGGGATTTTCGCGTATACATGCGGGTTTACTGCGCACAGTCGCGTATACCCTATTTTTACCTTTTTGTGGAAGATAGTGGATTGCTGGGTGAATTCTGTTAGTTGCTGAGTCTCCTTTGGCACTACCTGAGTCTGTTAATACCTCTGTGTTTGACCAGAAACATTTTTTTTAGCCTAAATTTTTTCTTTTAGGAAAGTTCTTGTCATGGCATCTTTGATTTTTTGTTTAAGATTAGTGCATTAGAGTCCTTTTGCCTTAGTGCTTTGCTGGAATGCTGTTTATGTGTGCTTGCAGAGTCTGGGGTGGGTAGAATCATTCTTTTGCTTTTTGTATCTCTTTATTTTCAAAAAATCCAAAAACATTTGCTTATCATTATGCATTGCATTTTGCACTTTGCATTGTACTTGCACTAGATCTAGATTTGCTTTGGAGTAATAGTTAGGACTTCATTAGGGAAATTTGCATTCAGCATTTGAAGAAGAAATTGTGCATTACACGTAGTACGCATACCCTGTTTTCATGGACACAATGCATTTGCATTGATTGTTAGGTGTGCATTTTGCTTCTTGTTGCGTCATAACACCATTAGTTGCACGACCATATCCTATTTTTGAGTAATAAAGCCAACTAAAATCAATGCTAATTAAAATGAATTACACTCTTTTCTTTTCTAGGGTGCACCAACAAGCTTAGGTTTTAGGATCTTGGAATATTTCATTGTAAGTTAATTCTCTGAGATCACTAAATGACAACAACTAGGTGTATGTCTAGGGAGTGTGTGAAATCCTTGGTATAACCGGCGTTCTCAGGAAGCTCCTCTCAAAAGGGAGTCAAGCACTAGGCAGTGTGAGTGGTTGTTGATTGGGATAACCCCTGGTCGGTAACTGTGTAGCACCGACGATATAGCCAGGATTGTATTTGTATCTGGGGGCTCTTTCGAGAGTTTTGGGCTTTGCTACCCTGCCCATACGGTCAATCCTGCCTGCGACTGTTCGCCTGAGCATTGATTATATTGAGGTGACCTTAGTGACCTTACCTAGGATATCGAGGGGGTACGTGTAGAGGTTATTCTGCATGTGTCCCGGCCAGGTTGGGGTCGGACAGCACAGTCACTTTATGCGTTGAAGCTGAGGGCCACAATAAATGGTTTCGAACCTCCGCTTGTGGTGACAAGGGATCTCAAGCCTCTCCTAGGCGAGACATACCAGCCACATTTGGGAGCTCACTTATCCAGCCCTTGTTTGCTTGCATTTGGCTTTAGATTTTATTAGTGATTTCTCTATGCATGCTAGTTGGCCTAGGGTTGACGTAAATAGAGAGTCTTTGATTTTTTTGTTGAGTCATTGTGGATTCGAGTGCGGTTCCGCGCCGTTCTTGGTCATACCACCCGTGGTTTCAGGAGGTTATGTTCATGTTTCTAGAGGTCAGATTGCTACTTCCACGACATATATCCCTACTTCCGGTATGTATATTCCTACTTCCGGAATGTATATCCCTACCTATGGAGTGTCTCATGGGACATCGCAAGCGGTGACCTATGGACCCTATTATGGGACGCAGTATGGACAGATTTATCCACCTTATGGAGGTGGGTATTCACAACCTGCTTACTCTCCTAATTACGGCTTTGTAGCTCCTACTAGTTAAGGTCCACCTCATTATGGTACTTCCGCGCCACCCTATACAGGTCATACAGGAGGAGGTCACTATGGCCAAAGTCATGGTGGTAATCAATCCTATATGAACCAGGGAGCGGTCCATAGACCTCATCATCCTAGGATCCCTTTCCTTGTGACACTCAATCTACCTAACTTATCGAGACTTACGAACGATCCTGTGGCTCACGACCCGGCTTGGCCGGCTGTCCCTACCAAGCTTCCTTCAGACATACCTAAGTTCGAAGGAAAACCAAGAGAGGATTCGAGTGAACACGTTACGACATTCCACCTATGGTGCTCTTCCAATTCATTGCATCAGGACTCAGTCCGTTTGAGACTATTTCAACGCACCCTCACAGGGCCTGCGGCGAAATGGTACATAGAGTTACCTAGGGGTGCCTTCACTTTGTTCGACGACCTTGCGATGAATTTCCTTAATCACTTCCATCTACCAGTGCGCTATGATGTTGGTACTGAACTCTTGTCGACATTTCGGCAAGATAAAGACACCCATATTTCTGATCATATTTAGGAGTGGCGTAGATGGAAGAGATTAATTAAATCCTTTATACTACCGGAGTTCCTCCTTGAGTGGTTCCTCAAATATTTATTGCCATATATAGTGAAGGATGTTTCCACGTCTGGAGTGCAAAATGAGGAACAAGCAATATTTAGGGCGCAGGAACTAGACTTGATCTATGCTCAGTTTGGTTTGTTATATGAGATTATACCCAAAGCTCCTCGTTTTAGTTTCGATCCCAAGGTCAAAACTGGACCACATGCCGATGGCATTGTGGGTAGTGCAAGTAAGAAACGTGCAGGTTCGGTTGTGAAACAAGTTGCTCAGTTGTCAATCAACCAATCTACCTCGGGACAAGCTACGGCTTCATCTCAGCCTGCCCAAACGGTGAATGTACTTGCTTTGCAATCGTCCGACTAGAAGGGTAACCAGCAACCCGGATGGAATAGAAAAAAGGGTAAAAACAATAATAACAAAAAGGGTGGGAATAAGAATGAGAATGCCAACAATAATGACAAGAACGGTAAAAATGCTGGGGGGGACAAGCAGAATAAACGTAAGGTTAAGTTTCCTTGCAAGCTATGTAAGGACGATCACCTCACTTACTTGTGCCCTAGAATGGATGAAGCTTCGAAGTTCATAGCACAGGGCCCAGCTGTATTAACGAACCCTTTACCGCATAACCAGAATATGAAATCGAAGTCCCATGATCAATCTAGTGATGAAGATCCTGCTGAAACTAGTGGTCGTGGGTGCATTAATATGGTCCGTGCCGCGAATCTTGTGACATCTGCGAAAGATTATACTTCGTCACAACCCAACCCAGGCAAAGAACCTGATCCACCAGGAACCCCTTTGCGCATTGAGAAACCTGTGGATAAACCTGAGGGTGCACCTCGCATTCCTAAGGGGGTACTTAAGTGTTCGGGGCATAACCCAAATGGCCGAGCCGCCCAGAATTATTCAGTTGTCGAGGACTTGGGCCATACTCCTTGTGCGGTGTCTGCATTGGAAGTGCTTCAGAGTTGTCTGTCGCAAAGGAAGGATTTTCTTTCCGCTCTTGGTGTGAATGGTGATGATTCTTCCTCAGTGATCAAATTTGAAACCACAGGACATCATCCTCGCTTTCCCTACTATGTGTCCCTTTTGGTGCATGTAGAATGTCTTAATATGATCGTCAAGCGCACTGTGATTGACGAGGGCGCTGCTGCTTCTATGATGTCTTTGTCTTGTTGGAAGGGTCTTGGTTCTCCCGAGTTGTCAAAATCTATGACCATGTTAACTTATTTTGATGGGAGATTGTTTAGGCCGCACGGTATCCTCCCTTCCCTTAAAGTCCGTTTGGGAGGGAAGACCGTCGCGATAGAGGTTGAGGTGGTTGATGCACCCCTCGACTACAATATCTTACTAGGAAGGAACTGGATGTATAGTATGCAAGCCGTTGCGTCTTCCATGTTTCACGTTGTATGCTTTCCACATAATGGGAAGATTGTAACGATTGATCAAATGGCATTCAAGAATCCGCCTGTTACTGCATCTTCGGAAGCTTCGGTTCCGAAAGTTGAACATTCCCAGCCGGCAACTGGGAGTGTGGGTGTAGGCATGTATCCATCCCTCATGGGAACCTTTAGTTGTCATGCACCCATCCTCATGATAGGATCTAGTTTCGATGGTGCTTCCACGTCTACGAGATCGGTGCCTTTTCGCACAAGTCATACGGGAGATCCTTGGATTCTTCCTTCACCGAGTCCTTCGAGTGAGCCCATTGAGACGAGCGTGCTGTTTCCTATAGTCATGATAGCTTACCAAGCTAATATTCAGTCTGCTACAGAGCCTTGTTCTTCCTCTTCGTGGACGGAGGAGGAATACCCTTATGTGTTGCCGGCATGGGCAGTATAGTCTTCTCATGCCCACGACTACCTTGATATGGTTTTCCCTTCAGATGAAGCGATTATCGAGGCTATGTCAGGAGTTGAGCCACCATGGGAGGAACTTCATCATAGATCATATTTCCTTCTAGAGCTTGACCTTTTGGAGCATGAGGATTATAGGGAGATTCTTAATCAGAAAGTTGGTAGACCTATGATTCCATTAAGATCCCCTGGTCAGATGGCTGATGGAAACATGGCGAACATATTGTCAACTATTCCTATCAACATTTCTTGCAATCCTGGTACAATTGAGAATGTCTACATTGGGGCGGATTGTTCCCAAGATGAGATTCGAGAGTATACCAAGCTATTCAAGGAATTTCGTGATATTTTTTCTTGGTCTTATGATGAGATGCCAGGGATTGACCCTCAGATTGTCAAACATGAGATTAAGACTTACCCCAACGCTAAGCCTATTCGACAGTGTTTACGCGCGGTGAATCCTAGGAAAGCACCCACCATAAAGGCAGAGATAGAGAAGCTATTGAAAGCGGGTTTGATCTATCCCGTTCCCTTGACGGAGTGGGTTTCAAACCCCATTCCGGTGGATAAGAAGTAGGGAGCGATCTGTATATGCACTGATTTCCGTGATTTAAATCACGCCTGTCCTAAGGATAACTTCCCCACACCGTTTATAGATCAGATTTTGGATGAGTGTGTGGGTAGCAAGGTGTTCTCCTTTATGGACGGATTTTTCGGGTATAATCAGATCCAAATTAAACCTGAGGACCAACACAAGACCGCATTTATTTGTCCTTGGGGAACATTTGCATATCGGAAAATGCCTTTTGGCCTTAAAAACACCGGAGCTACGTTTCAGCGGGCAATGACCTTGATCTTCCACGATCTCAAGTCCATCATTGAAGTATTTTTGGATGACCTCGCTGCTCATTCTCGCATGAGGATGCGTCATTCTTATCACTTGAGATTGGTGTTCGAAAGGTGCTGGCATTATGCTGTTAGATTAAACCCTCATAAGTGCATCTTTTGCATGAAGTCAGGTCGTTTATTAGGATTCATCGTTTCGAAAGAGGGTATAAGAGTCGACCCTTTGAAGGTGGAGGCAATTCTTCAGTTGTCTCCCCCACGAAATATTCGTCATCTTCAGTGTTTGCAAGGCATGGCAAACTTCCTATGAAGATTTGTTGTCAACTTTGCCAATTTGACTAGAGGTTTCATGCGTCTCCTGAAGAAGGATACTCCCTTTGAATGGGATGAAGGATACTCCCTTTGAATGGGATGAGCGAGCCCAGGAGTCCTTCGATGCACTTAAGCGATCCCTAGCATCAGCCCTGGTGATTAGTCCTCCGGATTATAGCCGTGATTTCCTATTATATGTGGCCGCGTCTTTAGAGACGATTGGTATGGTTTTGGTTCAAGAGGATGAGGAGCTCCAGGAGCATGTCATATATTATCTGAGCCGAAACCTTATTGATGCAGAGATTCGGTATTCTCATGTTGAGAAACTTGCCTTGGCTACCGTACATGCGGTGCAGCGTTTGAGACATTATATTCTCCTTCGCCAGACCTTGGTTGTTTCCCATGTCAATCCGTTTCAATTCATCCTCACACGTAGGATGATTGGGGGAAAGTATAATAAATGGATTGTCATCCTGCAAGAGTTTGATCTCGAATTTGTTTCGGCAAAATCGAAGAAATATTTAATCTTTGTAGAGCTCATATCGAATTTTTTGAGCAAGGCTGAGGAGGTGGTATGTGAAGATACGTTCGTTGATGAACACATTTTCTTGATCTCAACGGCTGACCCATGGTATGGGGATACCATAGTATATCTACAAACACAGAGGACTCCTACTCACTTCTCGCGAGATGAACGACATTGACTACGTCACGTTTCCAAGAACTACCTCATATTGGACAATACTTTGTACCGCCGTGGAGTAGATTCCCTTTTATGACGTTGTTTAACTCATGATGAGGCTGAGGTAGTGCTTAATGATTGTCACGGAGGGGCGTGTGGTGGTCATTTATCTGGGCTTTCTACAGCTCAAAATATTTTGAGAGCAGGTTATTTTTGGCCGTCGATCTTCAAGGATTGTATTGTAGCGGTCAAGAGGTGCCACCCTTGCCAGGTGTTCACACGTAATATGCACTCGAAGCCTACCCTGTTACACCCTATTATCACCGCCGGTCCCTTCACCAAATGGGGGCTCGATTTTATGGATTATAACCCAGCTTCGACTGGGGGGCACCATCATATCATAGTGGCTGTTGATTACTTCACAAAATGGGCTGAGGCAATGCCTACAGTAAAATCCAATGGTGAGACAGCCGCTCACTTCGTATTCAACCAAATCATTACTTGGTTTGGGATTCCGAGAGAGCTTGTCACTGACCATGGCTCGCACTTTCAGAACCATATGATGGAAGAATTGGCATCCAAGTTAGGGTATAAGCAAGAGCACTCCTCTTCTTACTATCCTCAAGTGAATGGACAGGTTGAAGCAGTGAATAAATCACTTAAGTCCATTCTCCAATGAACTATCGCACAAAGCAAGATGAACTGGCATATTATGTTGTACCCTGCTTTGTGGGCATATCGAACCACGGTTAATACTGCCACTGGTTTTTCTCCATATCAGCTTGTGCATGGAGTGGAGTCGATATTGCCGGTTGAATTCGATATTCCTTCATTGAATTTAGCCGTGGAACTCTTACCAGACACTTCGCCTTTGGAGGAGCGTTTGGTTCACCTTGAGCAACTCGATGAGCAGCGTAGAGATGCCTGGGTGACTCTAGAGGTTAATAAGCATCACGTAAAGGCCCAATACGATAAATCTATCCATCCAAGAGTGTTTAGTGAGGGAGACTTGGTCCTTTTGTGGGATCAATCGAAAGAACCCTTGGGGGTAGGGAAGTTCAATCCTATGTGGCGTGGTCCTTACGTGGTCAAGCGTGTATTAGAGAAGGGTGCCTAAGAGTTAGTGGATTACGAAGGGACAGCCTTGGCGGAGCCTAGAAATGGGCTCTATCTCAAAAAATACTATGCATAATCTTTAGCCAAGGCGGCTTGTTGTATATTATTGTACAGTTTTTTTGCATAGTTAGGTCTTGTTTATCGTGATCGGGTTTGTGATTAGTTTCCATTTCTTGTGGCAGATGTCAATGGAATCTTCCACCTACATAGGATTTGTGGATGGTGCAAGCTGTCACACTCAACACTCAGGCTCAGCTGCTTGGGTGATTTATACTCCTATGGGTCAAGTACTGTCTTCAGGAGGTGTATGTCTACAGCCATCTTCCAACAATGTTGCTGAATATAGTGCCATTATCGAGCTTCTATGGGATTCCATTTCACATGGTGTTCTCTCTCTTGAGGTACGTCTTGATTCAGATTTAGTAGTGTCACAGCTAAATGGTTTGTACCATGTTAGAGATCCAACGTTATTGAGGAGATTCTTACGTGTGAGATTGTTAGAACGACAATTTGAGAATATAACATATATACACATTCCAAGAAATTATAATCAAGTTCCTGACTCATATGCTAACTACGTGTTAGATTGGCATTTGTTTCATTCATCATAAATTAATCATAAACACAATTTTTACACATGTAAATAAATAAACCAATCACCATAAAACTTTTTATATACATCAAAAATGTGGTAATACATAGTGTCATAATACAAAATTGGGGCTTTGAAAGCCACGATCATATACACGGTAGTACAAAATAGATACACTCCCAGGTGTCTAGTCCTGTGGAGGTGGAGGAGGGTTGTGATCATGATATGTCACCATGGCTCTAGCTAGCCGCTGGAATAAACACACCCATGCGCGTGGTACACCCACCACCTGTCTCTGCATAGCCTCAGGCAAGTCCTCAACTTGTGCCATGGGAACCATGTGAGTGAGTCGCACGAAGTTGGTATGGATGTTTTGGAGCGTTCGCTCCACATCCACATCGGTGATATCGTCTCCTCTTCCCCTCCGTCTATGATGTGGGAAGCCCTCTGGTCGCCGTGGTCCCACATCTGCACATGAATGGTAGATGTCATTATGTATTGTCACCCAAAAACATGTCTTTTTGATTCCATATAATCAAGAAAACACAAAAAAATTAAATACTTCAAAATTTTTAAAGAGAGTGAGGGTCGAGATTTGTTACCTATGTCTCCATATGCTGATCCTGGTGGCAATGGCATGTCCAGATCCCCCTGGAAATCTATCCCTGCATAAGGGTAGTCATCTATGGCAATAATCTGTCATCGCCACCATGGAAAAAACTCAGCTGGATAGGGGTTGGCCACCCTGCCACCCCCCAGCCTGCGCATCGCGTCTGCTCAACGTCATTGGGATGGATCTCGAACCCCGTGGAGAGGAACATCCACTCTGGGGCTCAATCTTGGAACACGCTCGAAGAAAAACATGCTCAAAATGCTGCTGAACCCGAAGTTCCGTATCCTACCTGCCTTACACTCACTGAGCTTTCTCAGTAGTGAAGTGCTCTAGTCATAGATGGTCAGTGTCATACACTCCACCGTATAGAACATTAGTGGCCGAGAGGCCTGATGGAGTGATGCTAAGCCTGCTATCCTGCCTAGCATCAGTAGTATGGCCTTTAGGCCCAGCACCTGTATAGCATTGGTGGGAACTTGACTCCCCACTTTCTCAGTATCTAGGTAGCAGTACATAGCTATGTACTCATCGATAGTAAGCCCGTGACCTGCACCACCTCGAGAATGAAGGTTCACCACCTCCCCTCGTCTCGATAGACCTGTGATAAAGTAGATATCCTCCACCTCAATGGTGAGGGACATACCGTCTATCTGGAAGGACTCTGAGTCTGGATCCCAATAGTCTACCAGCATCTGTAGCAGTCCTGGTTTGGCCCTCAAGCCACCTAGGCACCAAAACTTGTAGAGTCCGCACCTTCTTAGAACTTGTTGAGCCATTATGTCGGCCCTTACTGCTTCCTCTACTTCACCATGCTCCCGTTCTCGCCACTCTAGCACCATCCTGCATGAGAAATTGACCAAATGTCTATTAGATTCTTGTAAAACCTTTTGCACGGTGTCATATGCGGTTGTTTTGCAAATAGCTGCGTATGTACGTGGTTTCTAGCCCCTTTTCCACGTATAGCCAGCCCTATACATGGAAAAAGCCTCGATACCCGCGCGGGCCGCAGCGCTCATGTAGAATTGGCCTTAAAAACCTCATTTGACCATGAAAACTTGTAAAAATTGTATTGAAATGCAAGCTGAGAACATGAGTAAATACCTGGAAGAAACGGTTGTGAATTCTGCCGGCTGGATCTCCTGGAATTTGCAGTTGAAAATCAGAGCTCCAATGGGTAAAAGTTTCAAATGATTTCTATTTTTTACTATTTATATAATTTTTTTTAAATATTTGAAAATTTTTACCCCCTTTCCTATAGTTTTGACCGTTTCTAACCATTTTGGACCGTTTCTGACCTAATCTGTGATGTAGAAGACCGTTTTCAGCGTCGTTTCAGCCTTTGGATTGGCCCGTTCGTACTGATCTCAGGTATAATGTCTACACTGGCATATAGGTTAAGTTCACAACCGTTTGCATTTTGCATGACCTTATGACGATGTCACTATATCCTTAGGTATGAACCCACTCTATTATGTCACGGAACCTTCTTGCTGCTATAGAAGTGGCATGATATGAGTGGTAAAGCCTTACTTACATGGGTACCCTAGTTAGCACCTTATTTTTAGTTGGTGCCCATGCCGATGTTTCTCCCTTTAGGGTGTGGGAGTCCGTTGTATAGTATTGCCATGACATTTCACAAGAGCCTCATACTCCTCTTGATCTTATGCTGGACATGACCCCCCGGACTCCCTTGTATCAAGTTGTGGATGCATTATCATGAGCTTTTCCTGTCTTATTGAGCTTTATGCCAGCTCCCCTGACATTGCGTTTCAGCCATATAGCCCGAGCTTGTCTCATGTCTAGCCATGCAGAGCCTTTCTTTATATCCTTCGCAGCTTGATTCCCTTTTTACCGGGAGGGGATTTTCCCCCGAGTGTCGATATCCTACACATGTATCCTTGCATTGAGCATAGGTATGTTCCACTGCTTGGAACTAGTTTGTTTGCCCTAAATGACACTCGTATCCTCCTAGTTTGTAACTATAAAGCTAGTTTATTCTTTTTTCAAGCTTTTCAAATAACGGAAAAAGACCAAAAAAAAATCAAAAAACCAAAAAGCCGGACAAGAAAAGATATTATCTTTGGCAGCTGTCGAGTCGTGTCGCCTTCGAACAGAGCACCGTATATCACATCCATTGGTTGGGTTATAGTTTGACTTAGGAGCTGTATTCGTTATTTGAGTTTATCTCCACCGATTGGTTAAGATTCTAGTCCCTATGGAGCCTCTATTGATGCCTCCTGCGTCATAGAGATGTCCCAGTTTGTATGTCGAGTCTATGCTGCCTTCATTTAGTCACCATACGCCGTTATGCTCTTGTTCGAAGGAAGTTGAAACCTGAGTCAGCCATTCCTCAGTTATCTTGACTTTGCATGTCGGCCATTCCCGGTACAGTTACTGGTTCGTGCACCTTATGATCAAGTCCTTCCATATTATACAGCCTTGTTGAGTACCTCGTGTTGGATGATGGGGGATGCCCTAATGCCCTCCTTCCAGTAGATTTCATCCCATCGACTTTAGATCATTTATTCTGGGATTGGAGTCTAGAGTCATTTTTTAGTGCCTTGAGACTTGCAGTCATCAGTGGCAGGTTCTCTTGCCATCGACAGTTTTGGGAATACATCAATGTCCCCTGATCGATGGATTCTCTCAAGTGT